>CM060947.1:91179182-91474182 GCA_030765055.1 Mantis religiosa | reverse complement strand
ACATTGTAATATTCTTCTAAAGCACTCACCACATTCAAAATGTCTTCCATCATTTCTTTTTTCATGTATCCTCCTATGTTCACTAAACTTTTCAATTTTTGTAGAGTACTTTCTATGCTTTTAGCTAGTATGCCTGCCATTATGCCATTTTAAGTTCCTGCACTACAGTTATTTTATAGGGCATTAACTTTAGTAACTTTATAACCATTAAAACAGAGCCATAGGAAATTCCCATTTGCTGAGAAACATGTCAAACTGAGTTATAGGAGACTTTTCCAGAGCATGTCCAGTTTATCCAGATTTTCTTCTGTGAGCACTGTACATAGTTGTCCTATGTTTCTTTCAAGAACACAACCTGTTTCACAATGGTATATCTGTATGTCTATATTTACTTCCATAATACTGTACAAAAATCTTACAATTTTCATATACATAACTTTGAGTTGCTATTTTCTCCCCTTCATTCCACCATGCATTTTAACACTGTGGTTTTTTATGAATGATGGACCTTAACATAATTCATATTACCTTGGTATTAATATTTTAACAAACACTATTTACATACACATACACATATTTACATGTGCCTTAACATAATTCATATTACCTTGGTATTAATATTTTAACAAATACTGTTTACATACACATATTTACAAAGTCTTTGCCCTGTACCATCTGATTTCAATAATATGCATGATGAACTTTACCACGGTTTATATTGCTTTATTTTCCTAAACCATTTGCATCTTATTCTCCCCATAAATTCTCCTATCCTTTTTATATCCCTCTCCTTTTATACTCTCATTATCTTGACTTTTAGCATTTCTTTGTTAACACTCTCCCATTTTTTGGGTATAAACTGATCCCTCCATAGTTTCGTTTCTTCACATTCCAGTATATAATGTAATTCATTATCTACCTCCCCACATAGAGGGCAACTATCCAAATTCACTTCCTCCCTATCCCCTCTTATGTGCACTTAATCTAGTCCAAGCCCAACCTTTTCTTCCTAACCTATTACAAACCTCAACATACTTCTCCCTTCCCCATTCAACGTTTAATTGTCTGTATTGTACTAAACTTTTCTTTCCTTCAAGACTCTGGAACAATTCCTGTTTCTCTATGTCCTCCACTCTGTTCCTCACTTCTTTCCAGAAACCTTTAATCAACCCCTCCTTCTCCTTCCATATATTCCCCATTCCAATTTCCTGTACAGTTCTCCTTACTCTCTGAGCACAGTTCACATCAGCACTAGATTTCTCTTGGATTACTAAACATTGCCTCAATAAATTCTGCTCATCAAACGATCTTAATCTGTACCAATATTTAAGTATCCTTTCTACTATCCTACTCGTCCCAACTCCATCATTGCTGCTCCATTGGGTGATACAATAGATAGGCCCAGTATACTTTTACAAAACAATCTATGTACTCTATCAATCGTGTCCCATCCTGTATCACTTCCCCAGATCTCCGACCCATAGGCCATTTTTGCTTTGACTAGTGCTTTGTAAATCCTTTCCAACCATTTAATATTTATGTATGGTATTTTCTGTAGATATGTTCTTATGACTTTCATTGCCGATTTTCCCTTAGCCAAAACATTAATCTTATGATCATTCCATCTCCCATTCCTACTTATTCTCACTCCTAGATAATCATATTTATTTACTATTTGCAACTCTTCTCCTTCCATATACCAGTTTTCTTCCTTCTGTCTTTTTTAAATACCATTATCCTTGACTTTAAAATTTATTCTTAAACCCCATTTCTTGCAGAATGAATGTATAATATGCAGCACTCTTGTTAAACCTCCTATAGAAATAGAACCTACCACTAGATCATCTGCAAAGAGTAGCCCTGATATCTCTCTATTATTTAATGTAGGTAAATATGTTTTCCTTATTCACCTCTTCCAAAATATTTTCAATAAATAAATTAAATAATATTGGATTGAGTTTACAACCTTGTCTTAATCCCATATTGCTTGCAATTTTTCCCATAATTTCAACATTGCTCAGACTAATAGAAAACTTATTCTTCATATATATATATTACACTTACTCTCTTATTTCTCAGTTTAATCCACAGTGCCTCTCTATTTATAGTATCAAATGCTTTCTCTACCTCTTTTAATACTTAACAACAAGTAAGTGAAGTTTGAGTGTAAACATAGTGACTCAAAAATCAAACTCAAAAATGAAGAATACTTCACTGTTAATAATGGTTCTGCTTTTAATATTTATGACTTAAATATTTATTTACAATTGATTTTATAATACAAATATTGTCCACTGTTCTTCCTTTTCTAAATCCCATCTGAGATATTGATAGTTTACTTTCATCTTCTGTCCAATTCTGTAATCTAGTTGTTAGGATTCCTATCTTTCCTAAAACTGACAATGAACTAATACCTCTATAGTTAGTTCTATCTTTAACACTCCCTTTCCCTTTATAAATAGGTACAATTATACTTGTCTTCCAGCTATGTTTAATGTTTATTTATTCATCATTTGGTAATTATAAACAATTATAATAGACTTCGTCATCCAGAATATAAATATAAACAAATTATGTACAAATTATATACATAAGCACATTACTCACAGACATGGAAAGGCGCGCACGCGCACGCACATGCGCGCGCACACACACACAGACACACACACAGACACACACACACACACACACACACACACACACACACACACACACACACACACACACACACACACACACACAATACTTAAGAATACAATTACGTGGTGCCTTTGCTCCTTCAAATATAATATTGATGAAGTTAACCAAAATTCCCCTGGTATACCATCAATCCCTGGTGCTTTATTGTTTTTAAACCTTTCAGTTTCCTCCCATACTTCCATTGAGTTATTTTCTTATCCAGCCTATCTATATGTTCTGTATCTAAAGACAATGAAATTACATTTAATTTGATTTGGATCCCTAATAAGTCTTTAAAATAATTACACCATCTTTCTGGTGCTATAACATTTCCCCTATTCTTGCTATTATACATTCCTCGGATTATTTGCCATACTCTACTGTTGTCATTTTTAATTGCTGCTTCAAGCAAAATTCTGCTTACTCTCCCAACCCATTTTTTCTTTTTTCCTTCAATTAAACATCTATAACTCCATTTCATTGTTATATAATTTTTTCTTGCTTCCTGATCCTCCTGTAACTTCCATCTCCTTAATTCCTGTACCACCCTTCTCTTAGCCTTAACACATTCCTCATCAAACCATCCCTTGCTTACCATTTGTCCCGCTTTCTTTTGCTTCATTTTACCTCCTGACTTTTTAACTACCCACTCTAGTCTCTCTATTATCTCCTCTGACCTTTTCCTTTGTAATAGTACATTTATCTTATCCTTTGTGTCCTCCCCCATTATTAAATTCAACTTGTCGAAATATGTCTCTTCCTCTCCCCTTTTCCATTTAAACACCATTTAAACTATCTTCTTTCCACCCCTAATGGGTTCATCATGCTCCACCTCACACTCCACCCTAAATTTAGCCTTCTGTGGAAAATGACAGCTAGTGAAGGCCCCCTGAATTATTTCAAAATCTATTATTACATCATCAATATCCAATGAATACAGTAGTTAATTGACTACACTTGCCCCATTATTATTTACAAATGTAAATTCACCCATCTTATCCTTTCCTTTAATTCCATTACATATATTCAGGTTATTCTCTTCACAAAATTCCAATAATTTTCTACCTTCTTTGTTTACTATTGTATCTCTACTTTGTCTTTTCTCTATTTCCTGTCGTACATTTGTACCTTCTTCTGTTCCTATTTGAGGGTGCTCAATCCTAACCTAGCATTAAAATCGCGTACTAAAACAATTTTTATATCAGTCTGCATATTTTGGTGGGTTATATACAATGCCTAAGGCCATCTTGTCAACTTTTTCTGCTAAGCCTGTCATTAATAACCACAGCACCTTAGGATCACATATTTCTTCTACTACCTTCACCTGAAAATTCTTCTGCTTCTTTATAAATACTCCTATTCCCCCTGATGCCCTCCCTTTCTGACTATTTCTTCTTGCTAGTCAATTGAAATAAACTATCCCTCCATATCCATTTTCACATTTTTCCATATCCAAGTTTCAACTAGCGCAAGTACATCGGCTCCTTTTAACAATTCCTTGATTTCTCCACTACCCATTTTGTCCCATAGTCCTTCCACATTCCAATATAACACCACCAAAGGTTTATCCTATACAGAGCTTTTTCTTTCAAATCAAAATTGATCCAGCCTAGGTCTACTACGTGTCATTATTTTTTCTTTCTCACCCCTTTTTTGAGCACTCTCCAATTGTACTATGTTTCCACTTGGTGTTGACACTTCACTCATATCTTCTTGATCATTTAAACCTGCCATTGCTCCTACCACTAATAGCCTGGACTCCTCTATCATCATGCTCTGATTGCACACTTGTACACTATCTTTGTACTTTGACCTCGAAGTCACTCGCCTCCATTCTCCTCTTCTGTCAGACGCATTGTCACTTGTCTGTGTGACATCACTCTTTTCCCTTGCATCATCAGTCGTATGTTGGTGGTAGTCAAAAGATCGTGTTGTTTCTTATGCGTATATTTTTCCGATTTCTCCTTTCTGATTTCGTAGACCAATATTTTGCCGGACACCGTCTATCCATAATGACAATCCTCTTACGTATGCCTTCTTCCCTTGCTCTTTTGCTATCTTCATCTCTCTTATTAAATAGTTTCTGATCTCTCTTTCTTTTTTCCTGTAGTCATGCTCAATGAAAATTCTTGTTCCTCGTAGTGTAGCTGCATTATCTATTTTCTATTTGAAGTTTACTGTTGCCAGTTTTTCAATTATAGGTCTAATTATAGCTCCTGTTCTCCCTACTCTAAGTGAGTTGATTACTTCCCATCCTGTTAATTCAATGTTCAGCTTATTTTTCAAAAGCTCCTCCACCTGCTGCCAACATCTTTTTCCTCTCTCCTCCTCATAACCAAAAATAACTATATTCCTCTTTCTGTTGCTGTCTTCTATTTTCTCCAAGTAGGTCAATCTTTGATTTAAATCTGCCATGTTCTCCATTTTTCTTTGAAACTTTCCCACTTTGCTTTTTATTTCTTCCACATTTCTGACTAATCTCGTGTTAATTCTTTTTTCCATTTGCTTTAAGTCTACCATATCTTCCGACATCATTTTTAACATAACCATAACGTCCTTCATCTCTGGCCTTGGGTTCATTTCCACTCCAATTATCAATATAAATGCCAGGATTATAGCCGGCAATATCACTATCAATATTTTTCCTTTAACATTATTCACACCTTTTCTCCATTTCACAAAGTTAAAAGTTCCGATTCGCCCATGATAATTTTCAGTGGTAACATTCATCGTGGAACTTGTGTAACACACATCCGCACTCGACCACTCCTCACCAGCAACTCACAATAGTATATTGTGATACTAATGTGGCAAGCACTTTATACGGAATGAGGAAAGGTTTGAAAAGACAAAGCGCTTGCACAGTTGTTTTCATTTTCCAAGATTCTCTTATATGTTTATCACATGTGTATTGCATACTATTTTTTGCAGTATGTGTATTTATATAATTGTAAAAATTAATGAATATTTCAAAAGAAATGTGTTTACTTACCATACCAGTGCTTTTTGCATCACCTATATGTTTTGCTATGGAGAAATTATTGTACTAGTGCAGGAATTTCATCTTACGATACATAGCAACATTAACGGTAAATATGTAATATTAGTTACATAGTGCAAAAATTTTATTTACTATTGATACGGAACATTTATATCAGGAAATTCTTGAAATAATCTCCTTGCAGCATGTGCTGATTCTGTACAGACATGTGAATTGTATATATTCTTTTTGGATTAGAATAGTTGTGTTGCTCCATTTCACTTGATACACTTTCACTTAATACATTGTATTATGTCGCCTAACAAATATGTGTTATCTGCACAAGATTTCAACTTACAGTGAAGCTTCGCACAATGGAGGGGAAATATACTCATCTCAGCAACATAGCAGCTAACTGCTGTTACGTGAAGCATTGCTCACCCGGTTTTAGCTGCTCTATATCTTCGGTGTGAATGAATGATTGTTGTAAAAACTGATGAACCAAGGAACTCCAAAGTTGTGCATATTCCTTCCTGTGGAATTAAATCAAAACATTCAATACCATTAATATAGATGCAAATTGTATGAAGGTTAAGATGAATAAATCAAATGGCACACAAAACAAAATGCACAATTTTCAGTACATAAGATTGATTCTTGCTATTTAGTATGATTTAAATGCCCACAAACTGTGATATAATTGTAAATATCAATGGCTATAAAGACTATTTTGTGACTCTAAGAACATGGACAAACCAAACCACCATATTCAATTTAAACTTGTATTATTGAAAGGAACTCAGTGCCATACATAAATTTGGTAGAGTAGACAAAAGCTGAGGATATAATGCAATATGGTTTATTATTATTTACATAGGAATCAAAAAGAAATATCCATTTAGTGGTATTAACTCCCATGAAGGTTAACAAGATGAAGGAAAAAATTCAAACATACTTTTCTATGGCACTAACAGTTTTGAGAGACTACTTGCTGTATCTTGAAATGACTTGCAGCACTGTTACAATGTCAGTTATATCTTACCAAGGGGAAAAAGAGTTTTATATAAGTGTTAACATTAGCACTGTAACTACAGGCTAAGCTTATTGATACTAAATCTAATTTTATTAACAGAGTTTATTGATCCAGACATTTCAGGAAAATTGTCAAAATTCTTGAGGTTATGAACAAATTTCAAAGCATATTTTGTGTATATCATATGTAACTTAAATTTGCAAAGTAATTGCAAAAAGCTTTAAGTATAAAACTTTTTTTAAATTGTGTGATTTAAACAGGAAATATGCTTGAATAAATTTTTAGTTTAAAAATAGTAATCTAAAGTTACCCAATCTGCATTGAATATACTCTTTATCCTCTTTCTTGTTTTTGAAAGTGATTGGCAGATGATTCTATTCATTTACAGTGCTGAAAAGACTTAAGTAATTAAATCATACTCTGATGTAATAATCTAAGAATAAAAAATATTGCCGTAAACAGTGTGAGGATTCACAATTTCTTTACTTTATATTTATCTGGTTACTATAATTATCAAAATGTCTGAAATTGGATGCTTTAAATAAGAGAATAATGCCAATATTGGTCAATAACTATAAACATCACATTTTATACTCTGAAGTTGATGCTGTAATAATCAGGAACGGTGCTGGATTTGAATGACTAATATCTCCCACTTCTACAAATAATAGTGAAGCTTAATAACTGCACTAAAATGGTATTTACACGCTGATACTTAGTAACTGAGGGGTACTTAATAAAATTTGAACGATATACAGCTCTTGAAAAGCAAGATTGTCATATTACCTTGTTTTATGTATTACTCAGAAGTTTTATGTTGGATATTTTCTAGATGAAAGTACTGTTTTAATTGATAATTATTCCAATTCATTGCCATTGCTATAATTTTTACAGAGAAAGGAGTGATATGTGTTGGTGCTATTAAAAATGATCAATTGAGAGACCTAAAGAAAGAAGCAAGAGGTAACTTCCAAGTGATGCAAGATAAAGAAAACTCTATTACCCTGATAAGATAGTATGATAACAGCCAGGTTGCAGGTAGCACTATCACCAAGTGTACTGTTCTTGGTGAAGGAACTGGGAAGAAAGGTAATTTAAGAATGTCCCACAGCCAACTGTACTTCAAGAATACAACATCTAGCTGTATGGCTGTAGTTAGGATTACTACAGAGTGGATTTGGCACTGAAACCTGTGGTTTATTGTACCTAAGCACCAAGTGGGCCATCCTCCGGAGGAAGGATAAGGTGAGAGGAGATAGAGGGCATCTGATCCAAGGAGTCACGACAGTGCAAAGGGCAAGGTGCCTACTATTTACCAGTGGAAACTCCCTGGCAGGCCAGCACAACTGGCATCCCACCTACCTTGGTTGAGAAACAGTCCACCAGGTCGAGCCAGAGACTAGAAACCGTCCTACTGAAGTGTTTACCAGGAGCATATCATCTGCCATGCTGCGCCGAGTCACCTGCTGACACTTCTGCCCTGAAAGAGATCATCAGATGAGATGATGTGAAGTAATAATGGAGATCAAATGGAGGAACAGGAAATTCGGCGGATGGCTGTAGTTGATCTGTTTGACAATCTACGAAGAGCACACAAACTGAGAATCAGAAGTAAAGAATTGTACTGGTCGCACTTCAGATTTTGTATGAATGCTGCGGATGTTAATGCTAAGCTGCTGTATCGATGGACTTAAAAGGGCAATAGTACTGGCTGTACTCAGGGCACAGGTCATTTGTCCGGAAGAGTGCAGCTTATTCAGATATAAAGGCACATAATTCATTTGATAGCATATAGCTTATTATTTTCATTTGTTTCCATAATTTATTATGACCATTTCTTTGCCAGCTTAGTATGAAATTTAGTGTGATGGGAACACTCATTTAATCAGTTTTGTGTTACGTGTGGATATATGCAACATATCAGTACATCAAGTGTACCATTGGTCTCAATCCTAAGTAGTGTTCTGTACCAACCATTTAAAGGAAATGTCTAACATAAAACATGTTAAAAAAGGACTCAAATATTATTTATCAAATCATTACTTTTATAATTCCAAAGAAATATATACTATACATAAGCTATCATCAGATATTATCAACCTGGTTGTTTCTATACCCTGAAACTTAACAAGACCCATGCTATTTTTTGTGTGGTAATGCTATGCATATAGGTAGAGTCAGACTGAAAAATTAAATGACATAGCCAGGATTTGAACCAAAGATCTGATCTCCGATCCACCTATCCAAGCCTTAGCCTACATACAGTTACTGTGGATGAACAATTAATTTTCATCAATTAAGCTAGGTATATAATTTATCTTGTAATTTATGATGTATATAGACATGTTTGATATTAAGTTGTATATAATATTGTTATAATTATTGTTTCTATCGTAGTTGAATATTATCTTGATAGTTTTGATGTGATCTACAGTATACATATTTGTATTTTCAATATATTGTATAATTAAACAATAAGTAAAGCACAGATTCCTCAAATTGTGAGTTTTAGTACAAAACAGTCTTAATGAATAAGAAATAAAAATACAATCTCGGTATTTTATCAAAATGTACAGTCTTAAAAGCAACCTATTTTTAGAAGTAATACTCAATTCAGAGGACATGAACCCTGAACAAATGAGATTAAGGTTTATATTTGATGGGGTATGAGGGTGATATTTTCAAAATTTATATAAACTATTGAAATATGTAGAGTCATAAGTGGATCATGTAAGCCACTGTTCCAGTTATTAAATATTTTACTATTTCGATGTGTACATATTGCACATATATTAGAAATATTACTATACATTAAGGAATAATTGTCTGCATTTAAAAAAGAAAAACAACTAGGATAAACACAGTTACAGAACAAGAAATAAGCATCTGCCATAATAGAACATTATACAAAATATATAATGGTATTAAATTAAGCAAACTACCACCTGGCACCAAGAAAATTGTATCCATTGATAAATTCAAAAAGGAGTGCAATCATTATTAATGAGAAATTTTTTTTATACATTAAAAGAACGCTATAGTAGCCCGCCTCGGTAGCGTGGTGGTAACATGTCTGCTCACGTTCAAGAGATCTCGGTCAGGGTGAGTTACCTGGATAAGGTTTTTTTCCGGGGTTTTCCCTTATCCTGAAAGAAGAACGTCAGATAACTCTAAGTTCTATGGATCCCGGACTCATTTGAGCATCATTTCACCCGTTTCATTCATCGTCCGATATGACTTAACGTTGGAGGACGTAAATTACAACAACAACAACAACAAAAAATACCTATAGCACATGGTGCAAAACCATAGTGTGTGTAAATTTACATGCTCTTTGTCATGATGTATATGATAAAAAAGAATGAAGAAATATGTTATAATTTGTTTAACAGAACATTGAATGGCCGGTTATAAAATTATGCATGTAAATTTCCATAAATACATCATTTTAATATTCTTTTATGTCTGATGCATGCATCAATTGCACTGCTTGCAGTTTCTGTGATGTGTGCTCAGGCTTCTCTTTTAAACTGTCCTGCTTAACGACTGTGACATCACTCTTGATATTTGCTCGTGAACTGCTCCACTGCATTGCACATTCTGACTTCACAATTTCTCTACTCTGCACCAAATTGTCAGCTCCACTAACTCAACCGCTAGACTTTGCATCGACTTTTATGTCCTATTGTTTATGGTAGGAAATTTCTGGTAGTAGAATGTGCTTGAATTCCATTATTTGAATGCTCAAGAACAAATCTGCATGGTAAGCTAGCAGCTTGTTTCCAGTTTCATGATGTCAGTTAGTGACTGTCCTTTTTTTTTCTCATCACACCAGCAGACATCTAAACTGGTGCAATGGTTTGACACATTTAATTTCTTCATGGTAGCCACCCTATGTCACCATGACACTGCTCCCTCCTGAGGGCTGGTTTCAACTGTCATAGGCCAAATGATCCGACTGCAAAATCAGTGTCTTTCCTTGGGGCAACCTTTGAATGCAGTAGACTTGTTAATCCGCTTCATGCGGTATAGGCCTTGTTGTGGCTATTGGAGCTTGGGAAAAGGCTGTTTGTCCCATTAGAGCGATACAGCCGCGCTGGAACACCCTACTGGAAATCCTGGCTGTTGGCCTGCTGGTCATATGTATTCTTCATCCGATCGCTCACTACTTGGATGAGTTAACGGGTAATCTCATGTGCATGTGGTCCACAAGGGTTTACATGTAGTCGACTGCTGGTTGTCCTGCCTTACGGGGACTCCCAAACATAAGATCGCACAGGAGACCGCTCGACCATACCGCCCGACTGTGTATGGAGAGGCTTTGTGCGCATATTGCACAGTCCAAGTCATTCTAGCGCCTGACTCATCAGTTTTGACTCGAAGTTCGTACCCTGATCACTATGTAGTTCCTGCGGCACCCCAAAGCGGCAAAACAGTTCTTCCACAAGGTGGCCTGGGATTGTCTTAACTTCCTAGTCCGGTACGGCCTACAAGTTCGGCCATTTGATGAAGTGATCCATTACCACCAGGTACATTACCACCAGGTATTTGTTGCCCCTGTCAGATATTAGGAACGGTCCAACAATGTCAATGGCGACGCACTCGAAAGGTGTTCCCACATACTGCTGGATGCGACTCCGGTTCATAGACTTCTCGCACACTCGACATTGGTAGCACCATCCCTCAGCATCCGCCCGTAAGCTGAACAAGTAATACCTCTATCAAGTTTGTCGATCGTTTTGACTGGATCCAAGACGTCCACAATCTTACTTCGAGAAAGCACCATTTCTCTGGATCTATCCATAAGTGTTTCCCAAATTCTGTAAAGTACACATCGCTAGGTCCTCAGCGATTCCTACTTGGCCCAAAAGCATTTATACTCTACTCCTCGGTGCCTTGTCCTCCCAGTGCATTATCCTCATGCTTCCACTTCTCTGAGGAGCGGCCCCGATCACTGTCAGTTAACTGCTCCTTCCTCAGGATTGCAATATCTCATCCAACGGTATATACCGCCGAAAAGAATGCGTAGAGCTACAACGCGCTCCTTTGCTTCTACTCCTGTGCAATGACCGAACTCCTGCGGGCAGGCTCTTCTCGACAAATCATCCTCATTTGAATAGCTTCTTCCCTTCCGATGTTACGATGTAAAGCTGTACTCTGGAGCCTCAGGCCCCACGAGCTCTCTGGCCTTTCAGGTTCTTAAAGCTTAATAGCCAAGTGAGGGCGGAATGGTCAGTCTTAAGGTAGAATGGCTGACGCAGGTAGTTGAGGAAATGTTCCAGCGCAACTTCACGACTGCCAGGAGCTTACACTGGGTAACGCAATGGTTCTTTTCACCTATGAAGGGAGTCTTGCCATAATGAGCTATTATTCGTTCCAGTCCGTCCTGGATCTGGGATAGTACAATTCCGATACCGCTGTCGCTGGGGTCAGTGTTCATGATGTAATCGCCACCCTGTTGTGGGAAACTTAAAACTGCCGCAGTGCAGAGCGCTGACTTAAGCTCCTGGAGGAGCGGTCTTCGGACCACATGTATGGCCGGTGTTCTTCCGTAAGACGGGCAAGGGGCTTTGTAGTGTTGGAGAAGCCCCTGTCGAATCGTTTGTAATAGCTTACATGGCCAGATAACGACGCAGCTCCCGCTATTCTTAGGGTGGGACCAATCCCTCATAGCAGTCTTCTCAGGATCCGTGACAACTCCGGTTGGTGAGACTATTTTGCTCAAATTATACACCTTTTGCAGAAATGTTGGCATTTCTTCACGTCCAGCTTCAGGTTTTTTTCTTTCTTAATTTACGTTCTCGAAGGTTATATCGGACGATGGTTGAAATGATGCTCAAATGGGCTCAGGGTCCATAGTGCATAGTTACCCGACATTCATCTGTTAGAATAAGAGAAAAAATCTTTATCCAGATAACTCGCCCTGACCGAGATTTAAACTCGGGACCTCTTGAGAGTCCGGCAGACACGCTACAATCTACGCCACAGTGCTGGGCGCCGGGTTGGCTGCCTGCAGTCTCTGTAGTAACTTGCTCAGGTTCTCCAGATGATCTCGCAATAGCTGCCAACTACGCTGAGGTCCAGGTGTAGCAGGCACGTGTCTTAAGTTAGGCCCGTCATCACCGACTGCATTAAGCGCTGGTATGTGGTTGGTGTGTTGCAGCGACCAAAGGGTATAAGCACGAACTGTCAAAACCTTTGACCCGTCGAAAACACGGTCTTCCTTTGTCTTTGGAATCTAAGTTCACGTACCAGCACCCAGATGTTAAGATCAGGGTCGAGAACCACTGGACACCATCAAATATGTCCAGAATGCCATTATTCTTGATAAGGGAAAACAGTCTTTCCGGGTGAAAATTCAACTTCCTGCAGTCTACACAGAAGCGTAGTTCACGATTATTATTTTACACCAGGAACATATAGGAGTACCAAATACTATCGAACTCTCCAATGAGTCCCAGATTTCATATCATATGCTCGTGTGCTAGAGGAGTGCGTCTGAATAGCTCTTGGTCGGTGCGGCCCTAACCACAGTATCTTTGGCTGAAAAGTGATTGTAGCATCAAGGTAAACGCCCGATGCTTTCCAGTTGGGCTACGATTGGATGGTCTGCTACCCTCTTCAATAAGCCTTCCAGTCGGGGCCCCAAGTCTTGTGGTGATGCAGGCCCCACGGATCGGTTGTACAACGTCAAACTTACAGCTGGCTCACACTTCAATTCGGTTCCAGTCTATATGCTCTGATCGCTGTTTCAAGGCTTCAGCAGACTGGCAGGCACTATCTCTCACGGTAACAGTAGCCTGACAACATATACCCCTCAAAAGAAATAATCCGGTGCAGTACCATGTCACTTGACTCCTGTTCCTGCATGTGCACATTCACGACCACCTAACTTCTTGTGGGCACTATCATACCCTCTATCAAAGTCACTGTGCAGATCCCCGGGAGATAGTTGGGGCTCCGACGCATCCGTTCATCTCAGACGAGTCGCAATACCCTCCTGCCGAATTCGACCCTGGGTTCTAAGGGTGTTCAGTCCTAGTGTCACCACCTCAGCCACTTTCGCGACGAACACTGACTTACAACGTTCCACCTCAATGTTAATTTCACATAGGCCTCGTTTTCCATAGGCAATATGCCGCCCGATGCCGTCACTAGCTCTTATAGCCAAATACGTTTCCTTTCCCGCAATTCCTTCGCCAGATATGGTCTGATCACGGTCATGTGTGCACCTGCGTCCACCAGTATCCGAAAACGTCTCTCGTACACTATCCGTTTGCAATAAGGCTGTCGTCTGTCCTGTGCAAGGCCTGCCGCCACACTTTAAGGATTCGTGACGACGGCCCGACTTGCCCCTCGTTACGCTGATGCTTGTTTCCTTCATTCTCGTCGGTCAGTTTTGACAGTCTCAACACGAATCCCGTCTGGTCACACTCCCAGTACACGTCACTGGAAGTTTCTCTTCGACATACTTTTGTCGAGTCTATGTCCCTGTTAAATCGGATGCTCCTGTCTTTAAGGTACGGAAAGCTGTTTCCTTTACCGTCTCCATCTCAACACGGCGGTCAACGTTTGCTGATATTGTTATATTCATTGAGCTCTCTTATCTCGGCGTCGCATACTCAGTTGAAGCAAAGTAGCTATCTTCCTGGGACACGTGCCCCTCAAAATCCAACCTCTGCGGTCCTCGTCCCGAGGGGTGGGCAACAGGAAGTAGGGGACTGACTGATGGGGTGATGTACGGTGGGGACTTGGTGTACCCCGCGACCGCTACGGCTGCCGAGAAGGCCCATCAGTAACCCCGAAAACTGGCAGAAGAGGCTCTGGTATTTTTCCCCAGGGACCTACTACGGTAGGTACGGGATTGGCGATCCCGGGGTCCCTAGCCACTCACCCTCAATTCATCCCCTTCATCTCCATCAACTGTGCCACGTTGAGCTACTGCTTGTCAGTAAGCATCACATTCTTCCCCTTCTAGTTATTTATTATTCTTATTAGCACGTAAGGTCTTAGGTTTATAACTCCTGTCTCACCAGCAGGGATCTCTCCTATCTCCGTGGTTCTGTCCCACGGTTTTCAGCGCGGCTTCCGACATGTGTGCTCTCCGGAGGTCTCAAAAGTGAAGGTTGAGCGCACTGCCCCTATGTGTAGCCTTAGGTGCGGAGCCCGTCCACACCGTCAAGTACACCCGCGTAGCTCCTTGAGGGCCCGGTCTGTGTTAATCTCCCGACGGCCGTGTTACCGTTGGGTTAGTATCACGGACCGGACGTGTTACCGCTGACGGAACCCCGGTGTAATCAACCACAAGTCCCCTGAATCCGCGTGTACCCTTTATGCGCAGCGCGGCCTAAAGTGGGGAGCCACAGGCGCTTATTCCTGTGGTAGGGGAATAAAGCCGGGGTGTGCGTGGTGAACGGTTTACCCATACGGACAAGCAGTGGATTTTGAAGGGTAGCTTTTCTGAGGTACAAAATGCGATCGGTCATGGGTGGGGTCCCCATGACGGCACAGACCGTGAAGATTCGGTGTCTTTCTTTCTTTAACCCCCGGATGGCAGGCTGACGCCGACGGTTCCGGATGGGGGTCAATATCATCATGTCTCCGCGCAAAACCTTACTTATTGATGACCTTGGCATGTGATGGCAAAACGTTTAAGGATATTAGCCCATTTTATATAAAGCGTGAGCTCGATAAGATCAGTGGCCCGGTCAAAAACGCTACGCGTCTCCGAGACGGCAACTTACTATTAGAGACCACAACAGCAGAGCAATCTAAAAAACTGCAAAAGGCGACCTTGTTGGGCTCCTACCCGATCCGGGTAGCCCCACACAAAACTCTTAACACCTGCAGAGGAGTAGTCACCACCTCCAGCCTAGATGGTCTAGCGAACGAAGAAATAGTAAGTTGCCTCTCTGATCAACTTGTTTGTCAGGTGTACCAGCTAACACGGAAGCAAGATGGCAAGGAGTTCCCATTACGTACGGTATTTCTAACTTTTGCTGGGACGAAGTTACCTGAATATATATATATATATATATATATATATATATATATATATATATATATATATATATATATATATATATATATTGCGGCTATGAACGTGCTAGCGTCCGCCAGTATGTCCCGAACCCCATGCGCTGTTTCCAATGTCAGCGGTTCGGACATACTAAGGTCACATGTACCAATCCTGCTCTTTGTGAGCAATGTGGCCTACCGAAACATAACGACCCTAACTGCAGTCGAACACCTTGTTGCGTGAACTGTGGTGGTAGTCATCCCTCCAGTTCGCGACAGTGTCCTAGATTCATGGACGAAAAAAGTATTCAGGAGCTACGTGTAAAGGAACGCCTGAATTTTCCAGAGGCACGGCGGCGCTTCGAACAACTGAAGCCTCCTAACACTACTGCTGGATATGCATTAGCAGCTCGCCGTACTCCTTAATACCACTATTGCTGTTCAACACGTCCCGTAGGGGAGGGGATCCGTCCCCTTCAGCTGCCAAAGTGCGGGCGCTGCGGACCCTTAGCACTCGTGGTACCTCTGACGTTACTAGAGGAACTCCGGGCCGAACAGCCGAGCCCCTCCTTCGGGAGTTGTTCGGATGGGTAGGTCCCGGAGGGGCAGTGGTTCCCGATACCCGTGGGAGATTGGGTACGTCTTCGGACGGGGTTGAGGGAAGCCATAAGTTTCCGGGTACTAGCCTGCTCAGCTAGTAGAAGGTGTGCTAGATCGCCAGGCGGCCCCACCGAGGTCATATCGGTAGTCTTCACCTTGAGTGTTGACGCGCGTAAGTGGCGTATCCACTTCCGTCCTGACTGGTCTTCGGACCAGGAGGGGGGGCAGTTTAGGAAACTAGGTACTGTCCTAATGGAAAGCCCCACGGAGAGACCCTTTGGGATACTACCTGGTTGTAAGAGACCCGGGTCTTGTTCCTACGGGGACAGGGCTAATGGGAGTAGACTCTCTGCACTCAGATGTTCAACACGTCCCTGTCGCCCACGCATCCACGCAGACTGACTTTCTAGCCGTTAAACCCACGTCTCAGACTGCTTGTATATCCACCAGCACTACCTCCGTTTCAGCCGTACAGACTCCAGCCACCAAGCCATCAGCGAATAACAATCCCGTAGTAAATGTGAAAAACCGATCTCGGCCAACACAAGGATCGCGAAGTTGCTCGCCTTCTATTAGATCCCGGTCTCGTTCTACGAGCCGTAGGAGTTCTGACTCCCGAACATCAGCGGAGTCACAGGAGGCTAACGATTTTCGAATCGTAGGGCCCAAATCAGCCAAGGTCAAGAAAAAGGTTAAAACGGCCCGCTAAAAACTCTTTATGGAAATAATCCAGTGGAATGTCAATGGTTTTCGAGCTCGTGCTCAAGACCTACAACATTTAGTTTCTCAACGGTCACCATCAATTATTTGTCTCCAGGAAACCCACTTACATCCCAATCACTCGTTAAACCTTCACTCTTTCTCTGCATTTAGAAGCGACTCTCTTGCAGGTATGCGTGCAAGCGGTGGCGTTGCTACCTTAGTGGCGCCTAACATCTCAGCCGCCAACGTTCCTCTCACCACACCATTGCAAGCTGTGGCCGTTCGGATACAGCTGGAGAGCAACAGTTTTACCATCTGCAACATGTACCTGCCGCCGCTCAGTATAGTTCCAGAGCGTGATCTTCAAGCTCTATTGGCTCAGCTCCCCTCACCACTACTCCTTGTGGGAGATGTGAATGCCAAGCACACGCTCTGGGGATCAGACACTGATGACGCCCGTGGATGCCTCCTCGTAGACGTCTTCGATAAGTCTGACCTGCTTCTGCTTAATACTGGTGACCCGACATTCCTATCATCCGCTTTTGGTACGCATTCCGTACTAGACCTTTCTTTCTGCAGTCCGTCATTAGTACCACTACTTGAGTGGCCAGTACTTTCCGACCTCTTTGGCAGTGATCATTACCCCATTAACATTCATTTTTCTGGCCGCCAATGTGTACCTTCTCGACATCCTCGCTGGATTATTTCCAAAGCTAACTGGGGAAAATTCCAATCCCTCATACACCTCATCGACGATATTTTCGATGAAATGGTTGAATATTTTTCTTGCTCCATCCTGCTCGCAGCAGAATCCAGCATTCCTCGAGGTTCACCTACACCACGTCATATCCCTGTACCGTGGTGGTCCGAGAAATGCAGTTTGGCTGTCAAAGCACGCAAACGTGCTTTGCGCATTTTTCAGCAGCACCCGACGGAAGGGAACTTCGTCGCCTTCAAACGTTCTCGCGCTAGGGCACGCTTTATACTGCGCAAAGCAAAGCGTAAATCTTGGGAAGCCTATGTGTCTTCGCTTTCCCGGCGCAGCTCTACCCAACAAGTATGGTCAGCTGTTCGGCGGATGTATGGCAAGTATCGCCGGACGGTAATTCCCGGCCTTGCCATCAACGGTTCCATGTGCACCACCGAGCAGGACATAGCTGAAGCCCTAGCTACCACATTTGCTGCCACGAGCCAAACTGCCCGCTATGACGCTCTCTTCCTGCCTATTAAGGAAAAGGCAGAGTGGGTACCACTTAATTTTAATAGTGACTGCACCGAGCCGTACAACAAACCTTTTACCCAGGCCGAGCTCGCCCATTCTCTGGCGTTAGCAAAGGATTCTTCTCCAGATCCCGATGACGTACACCGACAGATGCTGCTA
Organism: Mantis religiosa; assembly: GCA_030765055.1. Classification (NCBI taxonomy): domain Eukaryota; kingdom Metazoa; phylum Arthropoda; class Insecta; order Mantodea; family Mantidae; genus Mantis; species Mantis religiosa. The sequence continues at coordinate 91,455,789 of CM060947.1, read as the reverse complement.
CATCTTCCATCTGAGGCGCTATGTTTCCTTTTAAACATCTATAACCGCATTTGGCATGAGCGGGTTTTCCCTTCTTCCTGGCGAGAGGGTATTGTCATCCCCATCCCTCGACCCGGAAAGGACCGCACGCTACCATCTAGCTACCGCCCCATTTGCCTGACGAGTGTCATCTGTAAGACCTTCGAGCGAATGATAAACGCTCGATTAAATTGGTGGCTAGAAAAACATAACCATCTGTCCAACTTGCAATGCGGTTTTCGTCGCCATCGCTCAAGTGTCGATAATCTAACACGCCTTGAGGGGTATATTTCCGATGCGTTTCTACTGAAACAGCACGCCGTGGGCGTGTTCCTCGACCTGGAGAAGGCTTATGACACCACCTGGTGGTACGGCATACTCCGTAACCTACATGGTTACGGTATGCGTGGTCATCTACCCGAATTCCTATGCAACTTTTTAAAACTTCGCCGTTTTCGGGTTCGCATAGGAAACACGATATCACGGGAGCGGATACTGGAGAACGGCGTACCTCAAGGGTCAATTTTGAGCGTCACCCTTTTTGCCGTAGCGATTAACGGCATCACTAGTGCCGTTCGAAGTGGAATTCCATCATCCCTCTATGTTGACGACTTCGCAGTTTATTATAGGTCTGCCAACATAGATCACATTGAGCGCCAACTGCAGCTGACCATTACCCAGCTAGCAGCTTGGGCGCTTCAAACCGGCTTCCGTTTTTCAGCTGCGAAGACGCAGTGTATCCACTTTCACCGCCTACGAGGTATTCCTGATCTTCATTTGAACGGCACACCCCTGCCATTTGTCTCACACCTGAAGTTCTTGGGCCTCTACTTGGATCGACAACTCAATTGGGAGCACCACATTCGTCACCTTCGAGCCTCTTGCGATCGTTCTCTTCGGGTGCTGAAGGTATTATCTGGAGCATCTTGGGGGGCGATCGCACGGTAATATTGAGACTGTACCGCTCTCTGGTTCGGTCCAAGCTGGACTATGGCAGTTTTATTTATGGCGCAGCGACCGCCTCTGAACTTCGCCTTTTAGACACCGTGCATCATACTGGCATCCGCCTTGCCACAGGAGCTTTCCGCACCAGTCGAGTCGACTGCCTGTATGCAGACTCAGGCGAACCTCCACTCCATATTCGTCGCTCGCTGTTACTCTGCTCATACGTTTCGAAGTTGGCAAGTTATCCCAATCATCCTTGTTTTAAACCAGTTCTGTGTCCAGATTTAGTCCACCGTTACATGCGCCCTGGTTCTCGGACTCGCCCCGTGGGAATAAGATTTCGGGATCTACTACATTCGCATGGCCTCCGAATGCCTCGCGTGGAGAGGTCGTCCATCTGCCCCTATCCTGCATGGCAGCTCAATCGTGCGCGGTTCGATCTCGCTCTTTCAAACAACTCTAGACTCGCTACTCCACATTCGGTGTTCCAACAACTGTTTGCCGAATTACTGGGCCGTTACCCTAACTATGTTCCGGTCTTTACAGACGGTTCTCAGTTAGGTAACGCTACGGGTTGCGCGTTCTTCGTTAACGGTGAGGCTCACAAATTTCGACTTCTGGACTCAACTTCGGTCTTCTCAGCAGAACTGTATGCCATCTTCTATTTGCTCCTTTTTATTTGCAAGTTAGCTCCTGGCTCTTTTATTGTCTGCACTCATTCTCTGAGTGCTCTTTAGGCTTTGCAACAGCACACTGCCGCTCACACACTTGTTTTAAAAATACAGGCCCAGATCTCGCAAATGCTCGGTCGCGGATACCATTTGTTTTTACTTGGACCCCAGGCCATGTTGGGATTTCCGGGAACGAGGAGGCGGACGCGGCTGCTAAGTCCGCTTGCCATTTGCCCCGGACTTTAACAACTAAGGTGCCGTACCAGGATGTGCAACGTTTTTTCCGTCGCCAACTTCTATCTGCTTGGCAGCAATCCTGGACAGCTTTGGAAGGCACACAACTCCGGGCGATAAAGGAGAGCGTACAACCCTAGCCAGCTTCCTGCAGGGATAACCGGCGGGCCGAGGTGATACCCGGCTGAGAATTGGGCACACACGTGCAACGCATGGCCATCTATTAAGAGGGGAACCGGCCCCGGTGTGTGCTCCGTGTGCAGTACCTCTCACTGTGCGGCATGTATTGCTGGATTGCCCGCAGTACACCCGCGTTCGCCAGTCTTTGGGCCTAAGAGCTAACTTGCACGGTATTTTAGGGAACGACCCAGTGGCCGTGGATACGGCACTGCGGTTTGTTTTTAACATCGGTTTTAATAAACATGTGTGACTTGTATTTTATATTTATTAATTTTAGCGATTTTAAATTTTTAGTACTGGGATCAGTTTTTTATGGGCTTTTAATAGTTGAGTGTTTATATTTTATCTTACTTTTAACTGTGTGTAACCTTTAGTTTTTATAATTGACTTGGGGCCCAAATGACCTTGCTGTCGACGGGCCCTAAAACACCACACACTCACTCCTGGGACACGTGACTGGTACAGAGTACCACTAGGGCATCACTTGCCAACTGTTCAGTTGCCAAAACAAACGGCTGCAGTTGCTGCAGTCCCAACTGCATCTGGCTATGATCCTGCGGCCGGACGGTGGTTTCCGAAACGGTTCTCGAGGGCTTCCATATATTTCCGAGCATTGCCAGCGAGGGTACTGCGTTCAAAACTTCTGCCGCTCGCCTGGATGCGGTTAACAACTGTGCTGCTTCCTATTTTGTGGGCCATCGGTTGAGGGTGGCAACGGAGGCAAATTGTCGGTGAAAGATCTCAGAGGTTATCGCTGTTATTCTTGGTTGCGTTGGTGTGTGTGTGTGTGTGTGTGTGTGTGTGTGTGTGTGTGTGTGTGTGTGTGTGTGTGTGTGTGTGTGTGTGTGTGTGTGTTAATATTAAATAATCCTTAATATTTTACTTTGTGATTACTTAATACAGAAAAAATACCACAGTTCACATAAAACTCTTCCTTCGCATTTACTCTTACAGAAAACAAACTTATTCTCACGTGCGTTGCTTATATAAGAATGGTTATTGATTTTACCGCCCTCCTGGACACCAATCATTTCTTTACACTTTTAACATTCATTGCCTACTCTGTAATTTCATGTCTCTTTCATTCACTGATTCCCACATTCGTAATACGAACCTTCTAACGCGTTTTAACATTTTTAAATGTTTAATGTACCTCTAGAATAATACAAATAAGATCACAAAATATATACACAATAATTATGCTCGCGGCCAAACAAAAACAACTGTTTCATCCTGCCGATCACGATGAGAAGGTACTGTGGTAGAATGTTCTCGAATTTCATCATTCGAAAGCTTGAGAGCAAATTCTCACTGTAACAAAGAGGTTTGCTTCTATTTTTGTGACGCCTTAAATGTAGCTTTTTTTGCTTTTGCTTCTAGCACCGGCAAACGGCAAAGCTAGTGCGGTGGTTTGACACTCACTTATCCATGCAGATACCCTTCCGACGATGTGATAAATGTATTAGCCAGCAAAGTTATTAATGTATGGAAATCCTGGATGAATAGAAACTTGAATTGCATTATAAGGAACGGTAAATATGAAACGGGGCAGGACAAAAAGGAGAAATCAGTGGAAAATGAATAATTTCCAGAAGACTGAAGAAGGCTATGGTAAAATCAATGTTTAATAAAGGAGATAAAATGTCAAATCAATATTAGCCCAATAATCTTAGGGTATTTTTTAAATGTTATAGAAAACGTAAGGCATAGAATAATCATTCAGTTGTTTACTAACATTTATATAAACTTAGCTTGGTTTTCAGAAACATGAAAAATAAAACTATTAGCACAGCAATCATTAATTTTGATAGCATTTACAAACAACTGGCAATGGTAAACCAGGTCTGGTACTATTTCTTGACCTAAGACATATTAGACCACAACAACTTGCTCAATAAATTCCATAACACTCTAATAAGTAGTATAACCTATATTTATTTAATACTTGGAAATCGGCGAAAAAGTAGTAGAAATTGATTATTTAGATTAAAAAATAATACTTACAAAATAAATTTCAGAAATATGAAGGTACCATCTAGTGTTCCCCAAGGATCAGTTCAAGATATATATTTCAGTGACCTACCATCTTACCTAAAAGAAAATCTGACGTAAAAGTTACTCTTTGCTGGCGAAACTTGTATATTCATTCGTGGGAAGGCCAGAAAGAAATTTGAAAATAACATCCTGCATTATAAATAGATTTTTAATTGGTTCAAAAAATGAACTAGTAACCAATGAGGACATCTCACAGTTGTTCAATTCCATAATGAAAATTCAGAATCAGGAACTGCTAAGCATTAATTTAGATAAATAATGAAGCTAGGGACTGAAGCAAAATGTTGGGATCTATAGGTTTAAGGTGCGACAAACATGTTGAAAAACTGACAACTAAATTAAATGTGCTTCATTCGTTACCAGATAAAATGTGGTGTTTCTAGTGAATGCTAAAAATCGCTATTATAATTATTTCCTTTCACTACTATTATTTGGAATAAAATTATAAGAAAATTCTATTTGCAGTAATTCAACATGTAAATTAAAAAGAGAGATTGCTAAGAAACATGGAAGGTATTCCTCCTAGAGAAAGCAGAGAGTATTCCAATTAATCTGTGATTGAACCAACTAAACATACGTACTTTTTCTATCTAAATTAAAAGTTAATTCGTGTTGAAAGTAAATCGGGCAGCCTAACGGCTAATACAGATACATATGCACATAATACCAGGAACAAAACAAACTTCATATAAAGGCTTATAAAACTAAGCTTTTCATAAATAATTTAAATAAAGTAGAATAAAAATATTTGACTAACTACCTGAACCTTTAAAATAGTTAAATCTTAAAAAGAATTCACAAATTCCTACATTTCAATTCAGTTTTTTTTTTCTGCAGGATGAGCTATATTGATAAAATTTGAAAGATACTACGAAAATAATCGAAAGCATTTGGATAATGACTTTTCTTTTTCTGCTCATGTGACACAGAGTTAAACTCTTAGAACTATATGTGCTTATCAGTGAAATTACCAGCAAATATTAAAGAAATGCACACTATAAAACAGTTTAATATACAAGTCAAATCTTTTCTACTGCAGCACACCTTTCATCGAATGAGTATATGACATTTTAATTGTAAAATGGCAAATAGGAAATAAATAATAATATTTTATGACTGCTTAGCAGATATATTCTTGTGTTTTATTTCATCGCATAAATGTATCTTTTAATAGTATGATTGCACTTCTATAGTTTCCTCAACTTTTGGAAGTATATTGTTTTACTCATTATACTGTATCCTTTAATTACTGTGTAATTGAGTTATTTTGTAAATGACATTGTACTCTTAATTATTGTATTCTGTTTTGATGTTTTCATTGATGCAATCCATATGATGTACTAATGATCACAATATGAATAAAGTTATATTACATTATGATTAAAATTAGTTAGGTGTTATGCAGGGATGAAGAGTAAGCTATTAAAACAGAAAAGACTGAAGGAGGCTGAGTTTGCAGTGAAATATCATAAATATTTTGTTTTATTAACGACCCTGTCCTTTACCAGCATTACATGAGCGCTGCTGGTGTGCACAGTTTTGTTCCAGCTGGAGTTCTTTTATACGCCAGTAAATCTACTGACATCAATCAGGCTGCCACTTTTAAGCAAACATAAAACCCATAGATTTGGGTCAGGTTTGAACCCAAACCTTAATTGATAGGCCGACACCTAACCAACTGAGGAATCCAGACTGAAGTTTGTAATGAAGGTTCTGATTTTTGGATAGGATTGCCAAACGACCCGGTTTTCCGGGACATTCCCGGTTTTTAATAGAAATTTCAATGTCCTGAATAATTCTTTCGGGACGCCTATCTGTCCCGGTTTTTGTTTCTTATTTGTGATTGTAGTTGATAGGAAACGAGGCTAAGGATAACAGATGAAAGTGTGAAAGAAATCACATAAATAGAAGAAAAGGAAATTGAATATTAATCATGATTTTAATAAACGTAATTAAATATTTGAAGAACTATTATTTTGTTTGTTAAATAGTGTGAATAAGTGGTTAAAAATTATAACAATATTATTAAATATTACAACGAACATAATTGTAACTGAATGTGGCGTGGACCAATTTAGAGAAGTTGAGTTGTCATAGCAACGCCAGGACCATTAACATGAAATTGGCTGAAGCTAGCCTTCTGCATATAGCCGTCGTAGGGAGCGGACATGTGTGTTAGTGTCCGTAAGTCTGAAGAAAGGACGCGGTGCATAAGAGTTGTGAAAGTAATATAATTGTTTTTAAAACTGTGTAATATCAATAATGACAAAAATGGTTATTTTTTCAGTGTTTAAAAGAGTTATTTCAAATTTTTAATTAAATCAACATACAATTTAGCAAAATAAGATCTTAATAATATTTCATCTTCCTAAAAATCTATCATCGCTTCTCATCCGCGACCACACCCTGAAAATTGGATGTCATGTTAACACGAGAGCAGCCGTGTATGTTCCAGAATCCAGCTTTGAGAAAATCAACTTGGTTCATTGTATCACATCATTATCCCTGCATCGCTGTAAATGAAACAATCCCGTTTCATATGGCTTCCCAACGTGGTGCTTCGAGAACACCATCTCTGCATATGAAACATGTTCATTAATAGTTTTTCCTTTATTTACCGGATTATGATTAAATCCAAGTCTACTAAAAAGTTAATTTGTTTCTCTTTGATCTTAAAAACTGTTGAACGGATAATAAGTCTTATTATTGCTATTGTTACTTCTTATAATAGAACCCTCGTAAGCGGAAACTTATCTGTTACACCTCCATCATACTATTTACCTTTTTTTTTCGTCATTTCGTCCTTCATTCGGTTTTGTTCGTGTGACAGACGGTTTCTATTGGTTGGTGTCATGTTTGTGTTGTCATCGCTCCCGCCATCGCCGGGGACCAGTGATTCGCTCTGTGCACAACAGTATATTGTCTTACCTTCTATTCTGATTTTTCGTCAGTTATTTATGCAAGTGTAACGAAGAGATCGTGTATGATTGTATGTTATGGTGACAACGCAAATACGAACTTTGGTGGAGTTCGACGAACTGGTTGGTACTAATAATATGTTTGTGAAGTTGAAGAGTGAACTGAATGAAAACCTCCTCGATGTTGGGTGTCTAGCACATGTACTACAAAGGTAGCAGCTGATATTCTTACTGTATATGTGGAAACTATATTAAACTGTTTAATTATTTTTTCACTATATACTGTGCGCACGAGTGCCTAAGAGAATTTTGTGAATATGTAGAAATAGAATATCACAAGCTGTAGTCGCACACAAAAACGAGATGGCTATCGATACTTCCTGATGTGGAAAGAGTGCTACAGCTTTATGGAGGGCTAAAATAATTTTTGCTCTGAGAAGAAAAGTCCCCGAGGTTCTTTCTAACCTGTTCGAAAATTCACCAGATGAGCCCTATCTCTAGTTTGTCCAAAGTCACATGAATGTCATTAATAGACAAATCTTAAACTAGAAAAGGCAGTTATAGTGTGTTAGAAGTAAACGGTATTTTAGAGGAAACTCTTACTTTGGTACTGCAGTGGAAAGAAGAAAGGTTTGTTCCCTTAAGATCAAAATCAATTTAAAAAAGATAAGGACGGTCTATCTGTTACAGAAATAAAGTTTATAGTGAGTTGGGGGAGTTTTATAGCACATGCCATGCTCAGCTGCTGAAGTGGATGACGTATGTGAATGAATTTTCTATCTTTAATTGGATGCTGCTAGTGTCTGCACCACAGTGGAATTCAGTAGAGCAAACTCTTGTGTTTTTTCATGTCAAGGGTCACTCAGTTGATGACTTTCGCCGTTTTGATCAGTTCTCATATTAGAAGGCCTATATAGAAACAGTACTTGTAAATGAAGAAGATGACTGGAATAATAAATGCAGCCAAGAGAAGAGGACCTATTTCTTTAGATGGTGTGAATGTGTGAAATAGTACTCCGAATTAATGAAGCTGTATGAGTATATCTTTAGTGTTCTGGTCATAACGTCAATGTTGAAAGGGTATTTTCCCTCATGAATGTACAATGGACAGAGGAACGAAGTCGTCTTGAGATCTCAACAGTTGAATCCATAATTAAATTTGCTTTTAACTTTCAGATGAGCTGAATAGTGTTTCTCAATTATATAATTCTGCGGCAAGACCTTCTTTCCACATCTTCTAAGTCAGATAAATACTAGGAGTGGCGCAGTAGGAGCAATACAGCTGAATGATAGTTCAGTAGTGCTGTGAGTATAATGTATGTTATAGCATTAAATTTTTTCCGTAAAAATGCCCAGTTGTTCAATTTTGAACTTTGGCAAGGTATTTTGGGGAGCAAGGTATGATCGAGTAACGGATCAATTATAGGGCATGTGTAAAGGCTCAGTTATAAAGCGTGTATTTCAAACTGCTATTGTTGTATATCTGCTTTACATATTTATGCAAATGTAACAGATTAGGATAGATATTCACATTTTATGAGTGGTATATACTACAGTAATTTGATCAAAATATTTATTTAAAACATTATGTTAGTTGAGATTTTTATGGGTAAATAATAAGGCAGTGGAAATACTTGATGTAATCATAAAGTGCCTCATATGCTCTAAATAAATATTTTATTTAACAATGCTATCAATTGTCGGAATCACAGCACAGCTGAAATTACATCTGCAAAAGATCTTTACATGCCAGTGAATTTACTGACATGAAATGCTTTTACGCACACTTAGAAACTATCACTCTGGGTCTGATTTGAACCTTGGCGGCCTTGGAATCAGTCAGCACTGTGTAAATAGCCACCGACTTAAGAGGGGCAAGGCATTTTTGGCCCCCCAATTTACAATAATAGGGGCATCGCACGCACCCCCAATGTTCAAGTTAGGACTAAAATTTAAAAATGCAATGGAAAATAATTAAATTTATTTAATTTAATGGTACTGTAATACATTTTAGAGTGGATATGATTATTTTATTGCAAAACATACATCAGTCAGTCAACAGTCATTCTTATTGGAACAAATTTCTCACCAATAGCAACGCAACAAACTGCTCATATTCTGAAAGATGACGCAGCGGGGTCCCATAGTTAACATTGAAGTTTTTAATTGTTTTACAGTTGAAAGGCGTTTTCCTCTGTTTTGATGTGTAAACGTGATGTAGAATTCCAACGAACTTCATATAGTGCAACATATAAAATTTAGTCTACTCATTGTCAGTACGGAGCTAACGTTCCGGAAGGCTACGCGGTAACTTAAAATGGCTAAATTTGTAATTCGAAGGAAAAATGCTAGCACAGCAACAGTAAGTGATGGTGATGAACCTAGTACAAGTTCCAGTAGCGTAACGTGTGATAGTGACAGTGAGGCAGGCATTGTCAAATGAAGAATCTGTTAAGGCAAAGAAAAGTTCTCGTAAGCGTAGATACAATCCGTCTTGGACCCAGCAGGTTCCATGGATTGAGTATAGTAAGATAAAAGATGGTCTTTTTTTCGCAAAACTTCTGAAGATATTTTTGAAAACAAAAAGAGCTTCCAGTTTTCTTCAAAAATGGAAATGACTTTATTAAAGGTGGCTTTTATAATTAGAAAAATGGGATAGCAAAAACTTAAAGCTCATGAAAAGTCAGAATGCCACTGGGAGGCTGTGATGAAATTTCAAACTTTCAGATCAAATGTGAATGTACTTGGCCAGATCTCAAATGAAAAACTGACATAAATGCGACAACATCGTGTTTGCTCATTAAAATTTATATCCTCTCTCCGTTACTTAGCAGTTCGAGGGTTGGGAATAAGAAGACATATAGACGAAAAAAGTAAAGAGTATCTTTAAAAATCTATTGCGTCTTTGATGTGAAGATAGTAAGGAAATTGTGGCATGGCTACAGCGTGATTCTTGTTATAAGTGGCTATCCCACGTTGAACAGAGAATTGCTAGGTAACATAAAAGGTGCTAAATACTTTGCTATATAGCAGATGAGATATCAGATATAGCTACCAAAGAACAATTCAGTGTTTGTTTGAGATTTGTCAACACTTCACTAGAAACAGCGGAATATTTTATAAGGTTATGTGCAACTCACAGTACCTCAGCTAAAGACCTGTTCAGTATCATCATTGATACTGTCACCCGAACGAAGGAACTTCCTATAGAACAGGCCGGCAGTAGGGCCAGAGGGGAAGCATTGAGGCCATGCCTACCCATTTTTCTCGTGTCACTAACTGAAGGGACGATCAGGAAAACGGCGGGAGCCCTGTACCGTCTCTTTCCCCTCCCACCAGACGTCTCGAAACCTCGGGATAATTGTGCGCGCCGCGAAGTTTCCAGAAACGGCGATCTTCCCTATATAAGGCCTGTAGTTGGCGAGTTCAGTTCAGTTCTTGGCGAGCAGCCGTGAGGAGCGCCCATTGAGGAAACGGACCGGAAGACTGTGTACGTGCATCGGAGGAGTTGTGCGTAATTGCGAGTGCAGAGTGGACCCGTGACAGACGAACAGGTGAATTGTAATTGTGTGCGCTACGTAATTCTGTGTAATTGGCAAGTGTTCAACTGTAATTCGGTGGAAATAAAGAACATTTAGAGTTTGTGCAATTGGACTTTTAATTTCACTAACCCACAAAGTCACACAGGTGTCAGGAAGCGGGACGACAACATCACTGAACATTACAACCAAGGACAGAGCATTGGAAAAGATTTTGGAGAAGATGATGGAAATGAATGCCGAACTGCCTCGGAAATGAAGACGGCAAATGACATCACCGAGAAAATGGAAAAGAAGTTGGAGACGGCAAATAACAACCTGGCCGCAGAGTTGAAACAAATGAAGACGGCCAACGACAACATCACCGATAGGATGGAAGAAATAAAGACCGAATTGACCACGGAAATTAAAGCGGCGAACGAGGCTCTCGCCAGCAAATTTGAAGAACGGTTGGCCGGCGTGAGTGATGACGTGACGGAGCTGGGCAAGTGGATGGGCCAAGTGGACGCGCGCGTCAAGGACCTGGCAAACCGCTTCAATGACCTAGAGGAAAAGGCCGACTGTAACGCCAAGTCCCTGAACGCCATAGTGGAAGACGTCGAAGACCTTGCCAACCGCGTAAACAACCTGGAAGGAAAGGCCGACAGCAGCGTCAAGTCCCAGAATGCCATGGTGGAGGACAACGTCGGCAGGAGGATAAAGGATTTGCAGGTCGACGCGCCGGGACGCGACACAACATCTGCACGCATCAAACATCCTAAATACTACGGCGCGACAACTTTTAAAGTCCTCATTCGACGCAGTGGCCAAGCACAACAAATTGTCACCAGAGGATGAGGCCACACAGTTAATAGCCAGCCTCCAAGGACGGGCGGCGGAAGTCCTGAACGCATTGCGGACAACGGCGGCACCCAAGGACATCTGGGAGTCCCTGGAGAATCGTTTTGTAAACCACCGCTTAGACGCAGCGTACCGCAGCCAGCTAAAGGCAAGGTCACAACAGCCAGGGGAGACGCTGCAGGAGTTCGCCTTGGCAGTTGAACAACTGGCTAGTAAGGCCCTAGTCGACCTCCCACCAGAGTTCGTATCCCGGGAAGCTGCCTACACATTCGTTGACGGGGTACGAGACACGGAGATTCGTCAGCGCCTAATGCTCGGCGATTATAAAACCATCCACGAGGCGCTAACGGCAGCATTAAGGTTGGAGGCGGCCAAGGTAACAGCTATCCCGACGTCGAGAACGAGGAGTGTCCGCTACACCGGAGACAGAAGATCAGCCGAGGGACGTCGGCGAAGACCTGGTGGTCTGTGTTGGGGTGTGGACAGCCCGGACACCTGGAGAGAGACTGCCCACACCAGGAAGTGAAATGTGTAGTGTTTAACGCCCGCTTTTACTACATACGGCACCGCAGGCGATGACACTGATGATACATGAGATGAAGATGTAGCACTGGTGGAATGAGATGGCGGGGGAAACCTGAGATCCCGGAGAAAACCCGCCCCAGCGCCATGTTGTCCACAACAAATCTCGCTTTGCGGTCGCCTGGGATCAAACCCGGGCCGCCTTGGTGAGAGCCAAGCGGTCTAACCACTGAGCCACGGCGTGGCCACACCAGGAAGAGCAGCCGGAAAACGGGTAAGGGCCGTAATGGAGAGGGGCACGTCGGCGCCATCACCACCATCCCCTCAAGTGACACTACGCGCCGTCAGCCGGCATATGGATGACAGCCTCATCGCGGACGTTTGGGTGAGAGGGAAGCCGTGCCGCGTGCTGGTGGACACCGGGACAGCCGTGACCATCATCAGACCTGACGTGGCGAAGGGTCTGCCGACAAGGAAGCCGAGCCGACAATTCCAGCTTTTCACGGCATTCGGCGTCACCTTGCCTGTGGAGAAGGAGGCCCTGCTGGAGCTGACCTTGGGACGGAGCGCTGTGCGTCTGTGGGTGTTCGTCACGAAGGTGGCTGATGCTGTGATTCTGGGACTGGATGCCCTCAGGAACCACGAGGCGACGGTCGACGTATGCAGGAAGGTCCTGCGGCTCAACGCAGAAGAGGTTATACTCCGTCAACCCGAAGAGCGCCTTGGAATCTGCAGGGTAATCTTGAACGAAGACGCGTTGGTACCCGCGAGGAGCGAGGTGGTGGTGACGGCGCGACTGGAAGGTCAGAGAACCAGGAACATGATGCTGGACCAGAAGACGCCTGTACACGAACTATGTGTAACCAGGGCATTGCTGTCGTGCCGAGAAGAGGTGCCAGTGAGACTGCTAAATCCAAGGGACACCGATCACGTCGTCCAGGCCCGGATGGAGTTGGGAACGTGCGAGCCCATGGTGAGCGTAACAGCAATCGACAAGACACAGGAGCCGGTGCCGACGCAACACCTGGGATCCCGGCTAGAAGTCCTACTGGAGAGGGCACTGACCACCTAACCGCAGAGCAGCTGGAGAAAGTTCGACAACTGCTGAGACGATATCAGCGCGTCTTCAGCCAAGGTGATAGTGACTACGGCCGCATGGACAAAGTGCTTCAACGCATCGACACTGGGGACGCCCGGCCTATTCGGCAACCACCTAGACGCGTTCCGCTGGCAAAGCAAGGGTTGGTACGAGACATGCTGGAGGACATGAGATCCAAGGGAGTGAATGAAGAGTCTGACAGCCCTTGATGTTCCCCTGTAGTCATGGTGACAAAGAAGAGCGGTGAGCTACGCTTCTGCGTAGACTACAGGAAGTTGAACGCTGTCACCCGGAATGACTGTTTTCCCTTGCCCCGGATTGACGACACCCTGAACACGCTAGCTGGTGCACAGTGATTCTCGACCCTGGACCTGAAGTCGGGCTACTGGCATGTAGCTCTAGATCCGAGAGACAAGGAGAAGGCCGCAATCTCGACAGGCCAAGGGCTCTGGCAGTTCACAGTTATGCCCTTTGGCCTCTGCAACGCACGAGCTACCTTCCAACGCGTCATGGAGTCAGTGATGAGAGGACTGACTTACGACGCCTGCCTGCTGTACCTGGACGACATCATCATCGTCGGTAAAACTTTTGAAGACCATCTCGAGAATCTGAGTTAGGTGCTACAGAGATTGCAAAATGTGTAGTGTCTAGCGCCCGCTTTTACTACATACGGCACCGCAGGCGGTGACACTGATGAGATGAGATGAAGATGGAGCACCGGTGGAATGAGAGGGCGGGGGAAACCGGAGATCCCGGAGAAAACCCGCCCCAACGCCGTGTTGTCCACCACAAATCTCACTTTGCGGTCGCCTGGGATCGAACCCGGCCCGCCTTGTTGAGAGCCAAGCAGTCTAACCACTGAGCCACGGCGTGGCCACAGAGATTGCAGGCGACCAACTTGAAGCTGAACGCGAAGAAGTGCCAGCTCTTCGGCAAGGAAGTGAACTACTTGGGCCACATAGTCTCAGCAACCGGAGTAGCCATAGACCCAGAGAAGACACAGGCTGTGAGAGATTGGCCTCGCCCAAAGGATAGGAAAGAGTTGCGCAGTTTCCTGGGGCTGTGCAATTATTACCGCCGCATCATAAAGGGGTTCTCCAACATCGCCAAACCCCTCACCCGCCTAACAAAGCAACACCGCCCTTATGTTTGGACGGAGGACGCCGAAGACTCTTTCCAGCACCTAAAGGACACCCTGTGCAGTGCTCCAATTTTGGGTCTCCCACAACCGGGTGGCGCCTTCATTGTGGACAGCGACGCCAGCGACCATTGCATTGAAGGTGTCCTATCGCAGATCTAGGACGACCATGAGCTATCCAAGGCAGAGAAGAACTACTGCGTCACCCGACGAGAGTTACTGGCGGTAGTAAAGACCTTGGAGCACTTCCACAAGTACCAGTATGATCGGCCATTCCACCATCAGGACTGACCATTCCGCCCTAACCTGAGCTTTAGGAACCTGGAAGGCCAGACAGCACGCTGGGTCCAGAGGCTGCAGGACTACGAATTCACCTCGGAACATCGTAGAGGGAAGAGCCACGGTAACGCTGATGCGATGTCTCGAAGACCCTGTCCAGAAGAGTGCGGCCAGTGCACAAGAGTGGAAGAGAAGGAGCCTGCCGCAGCAGTCCGAGTAGTCACGGCAGTGCCTGCGGATGGCTGGGATAGCGCAGGCCTGAAGAAGGAGCAGCTGGCGGACGCAGACTAGGGGCCACGCTTGAGGGAAGTGGAGGCAGGGACGAGATCAACTTGGGAGGACATCGCACCGAGGAGCGCCACCTACAAGTCGTACTGGGCCCAATGGGACTCGTTGAAGACCAGAGAGGGCGTGCTGTTCCCGGTATGGGAGTCACCCGATGGGAAGGCGCAGAGAGAACAGTTGGTACTTCCCCGGAGTAAGGTCCCGGAGGTCTTGTAGGAAGTGCACGACCGTACTTCAGAAGGACACCTGGGAGTGAACCGAATGTTTGACAAACTACGGCAGCGCTACTACTGGCTGAGACTCCGAGCAGATGCTGAGAGATGGTGCCGTCAGTGTCACGTGTGCGCGGTGAGTCGCAGCCCCCAGACTAAGATCCGGGGTCGCATGTAGCAGTACAACGTCAGAGTGCCATTCGAATGGTTCGCCGTTGGCATTGCTGGACCGTTCCCAGTTTCCGACCGAGGCAACAAGTACCTAATGGTGGTCGTGGACTACTTCACCAAGTGGCCGGAGGTGTATGCCATCCCAAACCAAGAGGCAAAGACAATCACAGACTGCCTCGTGGAGCAAGTGTTCTGTCGATTTGGGGTGCCGTTAGAGCTACACAGTGATCAGGGTACCAACTTAGAGTCCAACCTAATGAAGGAGACACTACAAAGCTTGGGTTGAACAAGACCCGCACGACGCCTCTACATCCTCAGTCGGATGGAATGGTCGAAAGGTATATCAAGATCTTAGAGGAACACCTGAGGCAGGTCGTAGACAGTCATCAGCGAGACTGGGACCTCAAGGTGCCACTGTTCTTGCTGGCCTACCACTCGTCTACACACGACACAACTGGGATAACGCCAGCTAGCTTAATGTTCAGCCGAGAGTTACGCCTCCCTTGTGACCTGGCATTTGGAAGCCCTCCGGAAGCGAAACTGCCAGCGACCGAGTATGTGGAGAACTTGGTGGACCATCTCCACGACATGCACGATATGGTTTTCCAGAACATCGAGAAGGCGAGCGACCGCATGAAGACCAGGTATGTCAGGCAAGCCAACAGCCAAGGGTTCCAGCAAGGTGAACTGGTCTGGTTGAACCGCCCTACCCAGACCAAGGGACGCTGCCCGAAGCTCCAGTAGCCATGGCAAGGACCGTACCGGGTGGTGAAGAGGATTAACGACGTGGTCTAACGCAACTAGAAGGTTCCTCGAGGGAAGATGTTGGTGGTACAGCTGGATCGCCTGGCACGCTACGATGGTGCTGTTGGGGACGACCAGCTTTGAGGAAGGAGCAGTGTCACCCGTACGTCGGAACTTCCTATAGATCTGGCCGGCAGTAGGGCCAGAGGGGAGCATTGAAGCCATGCCTACCCATTTTTCTCCTGTCACTAACTGAAGGGATGATTAGGAAAACAGCGGGAGCCCTGTAACGTCTCTTTCCCCTCCCACCAGACATCTCGAAACCTCGAGATAATTGTGCGTGTCGCGAAGTTTTCAGAAACGGCGATCTTCCCTATATAAGGTCTGTAGTTGGCGAGTCAGTTCAGTTCTTGGCGAGCAGCCGTGAGGAGCGCCCAGTGGGGAAACGGACCGAAAGACCGTGCACGTGCATCGGAGGAGTTGTGCGTAATTGCGAGTGCAGAGTGGACCTGTGACAGACACTGGTGAATTGTAATTGTGTGCGCTACGTAATTCTGTGTAATTGGCAAGTGTTCAACTGTAATTCGGTGGAAATAAAGAACATTTTGAGTTTGTGCAATTGGACTTTTAATTTCACGAACCCACAAGGTCACAATACACTAAGACGATTTGATTTGCCTATATCTGGTTGCCAAGAACAAAGTTTTGATGGCGCAGCAAACCTGGCCGGAATATACAATGGAGTTCAGTCTAAGATTTCTGAAATAGAGAAGAAAACTATTGTTTTGCATTGCCTCGCGCATTCCCTAAATTTATTACTTCAAGACACTGTAAAAGCAGTGCCAGAATGTCTAAATGTACTCAGCATTATGAAAGATATGATACACTTTGTAAAAGATTCTCCTAAATGACTAGCATTATTTTTTCAAGTAAAGTCAGACGACACCACAAACTTAAGGCTAATCTATCCTACAAGGTGGACTGTAAGATATCTAGCACTCTCATCAGCAAATGGTTTCCTGATGCATATGCAGACCTTTAATTTCTTTTTGTACCCTCATAAACATATTGATGGAATAAACACAGCTTTACAGAACAAATCTCAACAGGATGATTTCAACACTTTCTACCACTATTGAGTCTCTGAGAAATTATTTCCAATCATTTTGTAATGAAACAGCTGAAAAGTGTAAAGAAATGGATAACAATTTCCTTAGAATACCTATAAAAAGAAAAATTCCGCGGAGATAAGATGAATCAAGCGATTCGTTAGATGTATTTTCTGAAGTTTGTGATAAATATAAAATGATTTACAACCAAATAATGAACTGATCTCTGAGTTTTAGATTTTCGCTTCTGTACTCCAACTTTTGCATTTGTAAGCAAAATTGAGCAATTTATTCTTGAGGATAATAGCAGCATGGAAAATATTATGAATTTCTATGCTTCAGATATCGATAAGGATCGCTTATTGTTGCATCGAGGAATGTTTCTTGGAATTATCCAAAGTAGCAGCACTGTTGTTACTTCTTTGTATGAACTAGTGAGCTATTAAACAAAACACCTCTTTGGCCTACTGCCGGAACTAGTTAAATTAATGAGAATAGTACTGATCATTCCGTTATCAAAATATATCGCCAAGAGATCAGTTTCTTGTGTGCGGCGGCTGAAAACCTATCTCCGATTAGTCATGCAACAAGATCGTTTAAATGTTATTGCTCTTCTCAACTGTCATCAAGATGAATCATTGAAACTTGACCTTGACATCATTTGCGATGAATTCATATCCAGGAACGAGCTGAGAAGCGGTTTATTTGCTACCACATTTTAAAGTAAGCTTTGCAGATGCCTTGTTACTTTAAAAGAATTGTATCAAAAGGAAATGTAATTCTTGTCGCCGCCCCTCCCCCCCCTACAATCTGTATTTCAATTCAGCGCCCCTGGCTGTGCTCAGCAGCTTTCAAATTAAGCAGGAAACAGTACACATATACTATCACCGTCATTAAAACTGGTTGAAAAAAATACAGGTTTTTTTTTTTTTTTTAGCTAATGTAGCAACTTGCCTCGTCCGCTACTCTGTGTAAGGGAGAGAAACACCAGCAGTGTCAACGTTATTTTGATTCTTGTCTTTCAATAATTGGATAAAAGCTCGTCGCCAACAAAGGAAACAAACTATCGATAACAAGTTCAACCTGTTTTGAGGCATTTGAAAGATTAACTAAGTTGTACCTGCTGAAGTTCGCTTCCTGTCAAGCTGAACACTGTAAATAGCAAAATAAACATACATTAGCACTTTTTTACTTATCATTGCTTGCTCATCATCCTCTCCTTGAACATCCAAAACAAAAAGTTGTACAACCCAATTGCAAAGCGGTCAATGTACTGAAAAAAAAAACTTGATCATATACAGTAACACCCGCCTAAAACGGATCCGTTATATGCTGGAAACCTGGAAAAATGGAAAATAAATTTCGGAACGAAGCTATTTCTCATGTAAAATTATACTATAAGTCGGAAAACTGCCTATGCGGAAACGGAAATATTTTTCGGCAATCGTCTGCGTAAATAACCTGGTTAAAACGGATTACCTTATGTGTATGAGGTTACAACGTACGTATTTTAAGAAGTGCAATAATTTTGAGGGCAACTGCACTCGCACCGAAGTTCTATGAAGCACAAAGTCATAAACTGTAATCCTTCAAAGAAAAGGAAAAACAAACCATTAGCTCTCTCAGCTCTCTTCCAACACACATGATAAGGTACAACTGTTTTGCAATGTGTTCATTCTCAGTGTCGATCTTACAAGCGATGAAGTACATGGGAAAAACTGTGAACTTTGGTGATTTTAAATCATAGTTTGTACGTTCACAAATTCTATAAAATGAGTTCAAAACATAAGACTTTATCACTGGAGGAAAAAAATTAAGGTTACTAAGAACACGAAAAGAATAAACGTCCAGTTAAAAAATTAACTGTGATGTTTAAAATGAAAAAAAAAAAACTTAGATTTATGAGATTTTGAATAAATAAAAATTAAATTTGAGTGGTTAAAGGGAACAGCAGGACAAGTGAAATGCTCTACAAAATCTATAGAATATGAGGAGCTAAATTGTGCTGTGTTCTAGTGGTATGTTAGTGCCTGCACTAAAGGAATTTCCATTTCTGGACCATTGTTTCAGACTCATGCTTTAGAGACAAGAAAATTAGCAAAGAAAATTTCAGAACTTCCAATGGATATCTTGATAGTTTTAAACATCGCATAACGTTGTTTTGAATGCTGTGTGTGGTGAAGTTAATGATGTTATTCATCACGACACTATCTAGGACTGAAACCTGTGTAAAGGGATACCGCAACCATCGCGGTCTCTCTCAGAAAGGTTGTACTCTATCATACTAATGATGATCCTTTATTATAGCGAAGACCTTCAGCTGGTTTCATGTCTGTGGAAGCAGTTAAGGCAAGAATACTCGTCTTTTGAAATTGCTTCTTTAACTGAGTAAGCAATTTTCTTAAGCTTCAACTTAAAACTCTACTTTCACAACCCATTTTAAGCTTACAGAATGAAGTAAGTGAATCTCATAACGAGCCTGGTACTATTTTTAAAATGACTGTATCTGAACTATACTGGATCTTGTATACGGATACAGTAAACAGAGCGGCACTAACCATAATATCCGCGCTTGCGCATAACGCATAATAGAAGAATGAACATTGCGCACATTTTTGTGGTTATTTTGGCAGCTCCGAAACATGGTGATTTGTGAAACAACAACGGAAATACAATATGAGGTTATATGTAAGAGGTTAACAAATCGCGTGTTTGATCTTTGAGTGTGTTGTAAATGGATTTTTGTGTTTCTGAAAACGATGGAATCATTATTGCCATCAGAAATTGCGAGACTTGTTTACGGTGAGTGCTAAAAGTGGATAGAAAATTATGCCACTACTTCATAGGCGGGAAGACATTTCGATTGTTCGTTAATTCTCTGACACATATTTGTACATTAATTTTGCAGAAAACCAACGGCTTGTAATTGTTTTTCAGATAGGTAATTCAGTAATGTTTTCTTTGTAATGTCCTCCCTTATAAGACGAGCAAAAAGTGTCATTGTCAAATGCAAGTTCCGATCAGATTCGTTTTCTAAAGATGAAAGCAACATTGATTTCTCCCTTAATGGAACATTTACACATTTCGTAGATTATATTCCCCTTATACTTTTTTGTGAATAATTATACCGTGTAAATACATGA
This sequence comes from Mantis religiosa, assembly GCA_030765055.1. Lineage (NCBI taxonomy): Eukaryota > Metazoa > Arthropoda > Insecta > Mantodea > Mantidae > Mantis > Mantis religiosa. Next base: position 91,435,687 of record CM060947.1, on the reverse strand, counting down.
AGACGAAATGTAAATTGTATGTCAATAATACGAACCCAATTTTGTTCGATGCACATGCAAAGAGACCATGGAGCCGTGTCACTTAATGTGAGTCGTTTGAAATACCTTGCTCTGCTTGGGAGTGTCATTAATCGCTAAAATACAACCTTTATAACTATGCTAAATCAACCAATACTGCAGTTGCTATATGTAAAGCATTTAATGCTTTAAGATAAATATTTATGAATATTTTGTTTGTTAATGGCGCTGTCAGTTGCCAGAATCTTAATGCAGTGTGCCAGACTTTTGTTCCACAAGAGCTCTTTTGAATGCCAGTAAATCTACTGACATGGAAGTGTTGGTTTTAAGTGCACCTAGAAACCATCTGTCTGAGCCAGGTTTAAATCCACAACCTAGGAAGCAGTAGGCTAGTGCATTTAAAAGTAGAAACCCTATGCAAACTTGTAGAATAAAGCTAAACAGTATAATTTGTCAATATAAGAATCTAGCCACCTCTATTAACTGAACTTAATGTATTCACTTTATAGCATTTATGTATATGTAGCATGATTTTGAGCTTAAATAGTGCCATCACAGTTGGGAATGATAGGAGTTGTAATTTGGGTATGTCATAGATAGCTTTTGTTGTGGCTGCCATCCATTGTTTTATGTGTAGTGAGAACGTGGTTCCCATAGCGTGGAAGGTGACTTCTAGGTACTTGAAGCTTATTACAAACTCTAAATTTGCCACAGGTAAAGTGGTTGTCTGCCTCCTCTCCTGAATTTCATTACTTTGGGTTTTGAGCTGTTCATTTTCATTGAGTTGGTTGTTGGCCATTTTCTGATGTTATCCATTGCTGTTTGTAGATGCTCAGAGCTTTTGGTGAGAATGCTTACATGAGTAGTTTTACATTTGTGCTTATAGCATTGCCTGTATCTGCTGTCATTATGTTAAATAAGACCAGAATCATAGGGTCTGCTAGTAGGACTCCTCATGTTTGAGTGATGTTGTTTGAATTGTTATGCCATTGTATATTGCTATATGATTTGCATCAAGGATTGATTTGATAAGTTGGAGTTTTTTAATTGTTCTTCCTAGTATGTTCTGTAGTTTGTTTATGAATAGTGACCTGTCAGTGAAGTTGAAGGTCTTGGAATAATTTATGAAGATGGCATAGAGAAGCTTGTTGTGTTGTGTGATTGATAACATTATTTCTTGTATAATTTCTTGTACCGCATGCAGTGTTGATCTGCCTGGAGTGAATCTTTGTTGGGTTATAGGTGTGCTTCCGTAGAGTATTTGTTCGATACATCTTAATGGAATTTTGGAGAACATTTTAAACATTACGTTCTCTAGAGCAATACCCTGGTATGAGTTTGGGTCGTCTTTTGTGACTTTGCTTTATAGAGTACTATTTATAGAGTACCTTCTCCTTTGATGCGGGATTTAGTTTGTTGTGAGGCATATGTTGAATATAGTAGTTACTGGCTCTGCTGTTTTTTGTAATTTACATCCTCCAACGTGAAATCACATTGGACGATGAGTGGAATGGATGAAATGGTGGTCAAATGAGCCCAGGGTTCATAGAGCTTAGAGTTCCCCATCATTCATCTTTCAGAATAAGAGAGAACACTGGAAAAAACCTTACCTAGTTAACTCAACTGAGATTTGAACTCTGGACCTCTTGAACGTGAGGCAGACATGCTACCATCCACACTACCGAGGCGGGCATTATGTTTTGGTGAGTATCCTTTAGGTGTTCCATGTAGGTTCAGTCTGGCCTGGCCACTTTGTTGCTTTTGCCATTTCTTATAAGGTGAATGACTTCATTGGTTGTGATTAAGTCTATTTCTTGCGAGGGTGTTGTTGCTGGTGTGAATTGGTGTTTTTCAACACCTATCAGGCTTAATAACAATTAACAAGAGTATTGTTTCATGATTTTGCTGTAGAATTATGGCCTAAAATAATGTTCATTTTTGCAACAGTTTTTTTTATTATTGATATAACTTTTAGTCGAACTAGTGCTCAATGGTCCATTTTGCTAATGTTTATCTAGGATGTGTTTCATTAGAACCTTCCTAATGTCTTCATGTGGTGAATTCCTTGGAGGCTATAGGGCCATCTGTTGCTATCTTGATGAGCTTGAAGTTTGGGTTCTCTTCAAAGGTGGTAGCAAAATTGAAATATCTTTTCCCATGAGGTTAATGCAGTAAGACCCTGAACTCTCTTTTTAATAAGTGGATTTCTCGTTCTATATCGTGATTATCATTACAAAACTTCCAATTGGTCAGAAAGAAAATTGATAAATTCAAAAAACAACAGATGCAAAAAAATAACTGCTCTTGCTCCAATCAGTAATAAAGCTTCATACAGAAAATTTACATGCCATCCCAGAGTTACACACCTTTTCCAAAAAGTCTTCAAAGAATATAACATTATTTTGGCTCCATAGAACAAATTTAGTATACAACACCTTTTGAAATTGTATAATACAAAGGAGAAACCCATAGACCAGCATTCAGGTGTGTACCAGATAAACTGCAAAGGCCTTGAAAACTTTTACATTGGAAACTCTAAAAAGAATTTCAACATTAGGCTTAAAGACCATTTTAGGAAAATCTGAAACAAAGAAATAGATAAATTGGTGGTAATGTACCATTTTTGGAATGATAATCAGGATATAGAATGAGAAATCCAATTATTAAAAAGTTTTCAGGATTCTACTGCATTAACCACGTGGGAAAAGATAATTATAAAGAAATATGAAAAAAAAAAAAACGTCAATTTCAACACCACTTTTGAAGAGAACCCAAACTTCATCAAGATACCAACTCAGATGCCCCTATCACCTTGAAGGAGTTCACCAAATCAACATTCAATAGTTCAGGATGTAGGAAGGTCCTAACAAAACGTGTTCTAGGTAAACACTAGCAATATATGGAGCATGGAGTACTGTTACGTGTTTCAATTGGGAAGAGTTCTGGACTCCAGCTAATCGGATGCGTTAGAGCACTTAGCATTGCCAGCTTGTTATCCCAACTCTTTTTATATATCACTCTCTCTTGCACACTCATACAACGTGCAGGTCTGCTTGTCGCTAGACTTAAGGGTAACCAAATTATATTTTCTGAACTTCTATAATGATATACTTGCCAAAATCAAAATTGGAAAAAACATTTTTGCAAATTATGTATTTTTTAAATGGTATAATTATAATTATAGTTTATGAATTACCTATTTTTCTAATCCAATGGAACTGCCAGTGGCTCATCCATATCGCTATCAATGTCACGTCAAGAGACAATTTGTCATTGTCAGTATCTTCATCGTCTGAGTCTTGCAAATGTATGATTATAGGTTCCAAAATCGCATCACATGCTCTTACTTTCTTGAAGTCGTCTTGTAGGTTTTCTGCATGTCTCACGAAGTAAGAGTGCATGTTATTTTCCATATAGTTGGAAATTCACCTTGATCATAAAACTCGAACACAGTTCTACGTACAACATCCTTGTCAAAGCCACTTACATCACAAACATCTGGGTACCACTGAGATCAGATTTTCTTGCTTTACCTGCACCACATGCTTCAGCAGTAATAAGTTGAGCATTTCTTAAATCGAGATGATTTCTATATTCCTCATAGCCCAACTTTTTGAAGAACATGTTGACCTTAAAAATAATACTTCGTCAATCAGACTTCACTATACTTGTCCCTTTTACTCTCCACTAAATTCACCGCAAGAAGCCATTCCACTATTTAACTCTTACTCTACTGTTGTCTAAAGAATAATATTAAACTGAATAGTTCAAGAAGTTCTGAAAAATAATATTGAAATAATATAATAATAGAACTGAATAATATTGATTTGAACTCTTCAGGGTAAATAAACACTTCTTATCCAGCATTCATTCATAAATATAGGTATACAACATTCCGCAGGCTAACAGGAAATAAAGTATTTGCTATTTCTTGAATTTAACACTGCTTATTCAAAGTAATTTTTTATCACACATATCAATAGTATAAATTTCAATTCTGTGTAATTACAAGTATATGTACACACATACAAACCAACCAATAATGACAGTGATGACCTCACGATGCATCAGTAAATATATTGATGTTTATTTGTTTATATTACGAAAACTATTTGAGCAGATACACTTTTACATGGCTTTTAAACGGAAGAACAACTGAATAATACTGCTTTGAACTCTCTAGAGCAAATAGAGATAATCAAAGATAAAATGTGACTAGACATGTTCTGCCAGACCAGGAAAAGTGTACTGTCCCCTCTCACTCAAATGTAACAAACACCTTGGCTTATTCAGAGTAATTCTTTTACCACGTCATGTCAAACGTTTACGTTTCAGTTCTGAGTAATTACAAATATATGTACATGCATACATGCCAACCATTAATGTTATTCATTACAGTGCTTACGTCGCAATGCATTACTGTAATATAATAGTGCTTTATTTAGCTGTATTAGAAAAACTATTTGAGCTAAAAATGTGGGGTTTTCACGGTTGTGTTGGATACATTACTCTCTACCTTGCACATGGATCAATTGTGGCAAAATCTGAAGTTTTATCTTAGTGTGAATAGTATTTAATAGAGATTGATTAGGTTGGCACTCGTCACACACCACTTAGGGGGAATACAGTACAACACTGCAGGACTCCATTTGGTTGCTCACCTAGCAGTGCTCAAGGACAAACATCCCATTTGAAACAGATAGTAGTTCCACTCAAATTTATATTAAAATATTACTTGCTTAAAGACTACTGTATTTCCTCATTCTCATTGCATATGTAAGGAGATAAGTAACACGATTATTTCTGCAAATTTGTATTTATTAACATGTAAATAGAGGAAGCATTTGTAAGAATAGTTTATACAAGATTGAGTAGAGAAAATCATGTGAGTGTAATGCTTCAGAGTATGTCTTTCATTTTCCTGGAACCTTCAATGAGACTTCAAAGGTGCTCCCATATGCAATTTATCAATAGGGCTCGGATTTTTAGGCACTGAAAACTTGGGAAATATTTATTTTTTATGCACTAAAACTAAAAATGATAAAAATATATGCAAAAAAGTAAAACAAAACAAAAATTTGCATAAATATAACATTTTCTTAAAGATCTGAATGGCTGATCCAATAGAAACGTATATGATACCTGACACCATTCCTGGAATGGATCACCAAAGCTACAGTATACAACTACATGTTTCCTCAAATTTTCCATCCTGAAAGATTGACAGTTGTCATGAAGAAGTGTCTTGAATTTCGAAAATGATCACTCCAAGTTCCAAGTCACAAGAAGTAAGTCTAGCATAATTGTAACATGGAATGTCGCTCACACATCAATAATTTCATGTTGCCCATCCAACTTATTTGACATTTTTCACATTATGTTAAATCCACTGTTATTTTCCAACACTTCCTTGTATTTTCTTTTTAAACTTTGTGATGCAGGACCAGAAAGAACATTCAGTTGCTTTCAAAATTAATTATTCTTTCACACTGGCCGTGTGTAGGCTAAATTGTGGAAACGTAGAGTCAGACTGAAAAATTCAATGCCATAGCCGGAATTTGAACCACGGATCTTCTGGTTTCCGTCCAGCCGCACTACCATTGTGCTACTATGGCCAACGTGCCGATATGACATTAAATTCTCCAACTGACTCATATTTTCCCGGTTGGAGAATTTAATGTCATATCGGCACGTTGGCCATAGTAGCACAATGGTAGTGCGGCTGGACGGAAACCAGAAGATCCGTGGTTCAAATCCCGGCTATGGCATTGAATTTTTCAGTCTGATTCTACGTTTCCACAATTTAGCCTACACACGGCCAGTGTGAAAGAATAATTAATTTCGATTAATTAACCTAATAGTGGTTAACTATAAAGCCCGGGCCTTAAAGCACTTACACGTTGTAAGTCGCCATTAAGGTAGTTGTCTCATGTGTTTATGAGAACTCCTAAGTGGTTTACCGGGAAAATATGAGTCAGTTGGAGAATTTAATGTCATATCGGCACGTTGGCCATAGTAGCACAATGGTAGTGCGGCTGGACGGAAACCAGAAGATCCGTGGTTCAAATCCCGGCTATGGCATTGAATTTTTCAGTCTGACTCTACGTTTCCACAATGCAGTTGCTTTTTTTTTTTTTTTTTTCCTTCACATCCTGAACTACTTGAACTGCTTCTCTCAAATACATTCCTACTGATTCAAGTTTCTTTATGGAATCACAGATTCACAGAAATGTATGCTGTCATTTCTTAACACAGTCACTTAAAAGTTCTTGAAGAATTTTAATTGAACTGGCATCTTTACAATTAAGTTCAATTATGACAGCAGCAAAACCATCCAGGTATTGTGCAAAATATTGAATGCGGCCAGCCATGTTCCCCAGTGAGTCCCCAGGTGCAGGAGGTAGCAAATTTTTGTTCTGAAAAATGTCAATCCTTTTAGGTGACTTGATGAACACTTTTTGCCCGTTAGGAATCAATTTGTCATTGTCAGGAAACATGACCCTAATTTCCTCACATATTCTTTGGAATCCATGCACAACACATGTAATGTGAATAATTTTAGAATAACTGCTGCAAGTCCTGCTGCTGCCTTTTGCATCTATGGTGCAGCATAAGTCATATTGTCATATATACTATTTGGCCACAATATCTGCATTGCTACATTAAGGAATCTGGCCACAATCACATGTCTTGCAGCAGGCATATCTTGGCAGGTCAGACAAAAGATGTCTTTAAAATTTCAGAATCATTTTTCAATATCCCTATAACATTTCCAGTGTTCCTTCCAGTTGAATAGGTATTTTATCTATGCTCACCCATAATTTTTCATTAGCACAAATTTTGCATTATATGTCACAGTTTCTTCGTAGCACATGGAAGGTAACATTTTCACAAAGTTGATGCATCAGTTGTGTCAATATTTGTTCATTTTGTCAGGAATGTTTTAAACTGGGGTTGGGTCATTTTCAAGATGGGTATGTCCGCTGAAACTGATGTTCTGCAAATTCTCACAATACGCTGAACATTTAGGAGATCCTGCTGAAGTACTTGGCAGTGGATCACTAATAAAATATTATTTTGTAAAGTGCGAAACCATTTACTTATAGAATAATAAGTACTTCAAAAAGTGGAGTACCATTGTTATTAAAAATGCCTAATTTTAATAACAGTTTCCTTATGTTTGTTACCACTTAAATGAAGTATCACTTGCAAACGTTGGTCTGTCATAGCTTTACCACATGGCTGATAATATAGGATTTTATCATCAAAACTAAAAATATCCTTAAATTGTGCAGCATGTTGTTGCTGACGATTACTTGTACTACTTTTCACTCTGGGCATGTATAATCCCTGTGAAGTCAAATCTGTCAATATGTGATGTCCCAGCACAACTAGAAGGTTGTATAAACTTTGTGGATTCACAATATATATATATATATATATATATATATATATATATTTATATTAGTTGGGATTAGTTGGGTTGTGAAGTGATAACAGGTGTTGATTTATATCAAGCATATGGCAGTGGAAGAATTCCCATTCTTATCTTGCAAGCTTGTATAACTAAGCAAAGCAGGATCTTTATTTTTTCTTCAAACCGAAGGGCTACTGTAGCTATATCAGTTGTTCCAATAATTAACAAATTGCATTGTCCGGCATGTGTAATTGAGCATTAAAGAAGTGAATAGTGGACTGTTAAAAATAGTTCTGCTGCTGCTTTTTTGTGATTTTATGTAAATATGTGATAATTATTTTAAAAAGGTTTCCTTTGTGTAATTTATGTGAATATTCAAAAATATTTATTTAGATGAAAATATGCATTTTTATGTCATAATAGCTATTTACCTAAAAATCCGAGACTACTTTATCAAACTATTTTTACATATATGTCAAATGTCTTTCAATTTGCTTCGATGAATGTTAAAACATTAACCCATGGCACAACAGCTTCTGCTGGACCAAGGCCTGCCAACCCGACTGTCGGCCTCAGGTTTTGTTTTTCTAAATTTAATTTACGTCCTCCAATGTTAAGTCATGTCGGACGGTGAATGAATTGGGTGAAATGATGCTCAGATTCCAGGACCCATTGAGCTTAGAGTTACCTGACATTCGTCTTGAAGGATAAGGGAAAACCCCGGAAAAAACCTTATCCAGGTAACTCACCCTGACCGAGATTCGAACTCGGGACCTCTTGAACGTGAGGCAGACACGCTACCATCTACGCTACCGAGACGAGCTGCCGGCCTCACGTTCACATACTCAAGGTAGAGGTGGGCAGTCATCAGGGTTTGCTACCTATTGTAGCCCCCAGGGGCCTACTGTGGTAGATACGGGAATTGGCAATTCAGGGGTCCCGAGCCAAATTTCTCTCTCGATTGGGTGCCTCTGAGTGGTGAGAGAGCTTATGCCAAACGCCCAAGTAACTGTGTTCGTCCAAGTAACGTCCACAAATGTGTTTGACCCCCCAAATTCGCTACTCCCTCAACACACGTCTGATCGATAAGTTGCTCGGTATGCGTAGGGGGTGACTGGGTAACGCGTAAGTCCCAGCCCCTGGATATCATGTAGGACTGACTGTGTTGGTATCCGCTGGTAAAGGTCAGTCCCGGGGAGGGGCCATTGTATGAGCTGATACACTCCTGAAGGCGATTGGGTCCCTCTGTCTTTCTACTGGGAGGTGTGACCCTGAGGTGAGCAAGGTCTAGGCTGCGACTCTCACCTAAGCCAGAGTGGCGCCCAGGATGTGAGCACGCCATCGGAGACGTTTGCAATGGTGGAGGACATTGTCGCTCTGACAACCCTTAAAAAGCACCACAAAATTCTGAAGAGCAGTGTAAAAGAAGTAGCGGAGTTATTTAGTCCTCGCTACTTAGTAGTTAAAGTACAGGGGAAGGTAAGAACTTTACATCAGTGAACCCTTTTACTATTCAAAAGGGTCTTGATAAAATATCTGGTGCAGTCAAGTCCTGTTTAAGTCGAGAAATGTATGTTCTTTTTTGAAGCACAGTGTGTTACCCAGGCAGCGGCGATATTGAAACCTACAATGCTAGGCAGCTATCCGATTAGAGTTATGGTGCATAAGTCCCTGAACTCTTCGCGAGGTGTGGTGAACACCCGTGCATTGGACGGTATGTCCAATGAAGAGATTCAGGAGAATCTTAAAGACCAAGGTGTCACGGCAATGTATCGTGTGCAACGGCGTGAGCGCGGAATTGGTGCCTACTCGTACTGTGTTCCTAACCTTGGATAGGATTGACCTCCCACAAAGGATAAAGGCAGGATATGAAGCAATAGAGGTGAGACCATATATCCCTAACCCCTTGAGATGCAATAAGTGCCAGCGCTGTGGTCACACAAGTGACTTTTGTAACGGTATACATGTGTTAGCTGCGGAGGCGTCTTGCACGAAGATGCATGTACAACACCTCCAGCATGCATTAACTGCATCGGTGAACATCCACCGAGTTCACGAGAACGAGTTCCCCGTTTTATAGAGGAGCGTGCGATTCAAGAGATCCGGGTTAGAGATAAGGTGTCTTTCTCGGAAGCCCGGAAGCTCTTGCGTACTCGCCAGCCGTCGGTCGCTAGGTCCAATAGTTATAGCGCAGCTGTAGCTAAGCCGGTACCTAGACGCGATATCGCAACTCAAACTGGCGATTTAAACGGACCAATAATTGCAGAAAAAACAACACCTTGAGTACAGACAAAGCAACAGTCATCAGTAAGTGTAGCAGTGTGCACACATAGCGAATCCAGTCGTGGAAAGCTGTCATCCAAATCACCGCCAAGACCATCGACCTCATGAAGTTCTGAACCAGTAATCTATAATGCACCAGCAAAACAGTTCAAGACCGCGTATGAAAGAAGTGACTTTCTCAAGGATAAAAATACTTGTAGCAAGTCTGTAAACCGGTGGAAAAGTCCGCGGCCATCTCCTCCGAGATCGTCTTCTGATGAATTTTCCGGAGAGGAGTCTGATCGGTGATTATCGTCGTCGTCGATCTCCGTTTCCAATCGGTTCGAGGCTCTCGAACCGAAGTTTTCCATCGGGAAACGTGCCTCCTCAGAGGAGATGGAGCAGGAGGATTCTGTCCACACTGCCAGAGCGGCAGTGAAAAAGAGGCAGGAAAAACCTTCCGAAAAAGGTGTTAGCCCAACACCAAAGAAAAAGGGTAAATTGATTCGGCCACCTTTAAAATCGTCATAAGCTAAAGGAAATTAATACTTTATCCAATTGTTACCATGGCTATCCTGCATTGGAACATACGTGTAATCAGAACACACAGACCCGAGCTTCAACTGTTGCTTAATAAACACGAACCACTCGTCATGTGCCTACAAGAGACTAAGTGCGTCCTCTAGACGACTTCAAAATCAGAGGCCCCTGCGCATGGGGGCACTATGATGCTGCTCAGAGATGACATATTTGTTGAATTTGTACCTTTACAATCTGACATCCAGTCAGTTGCTGTACGCATCAGACTTCCATACATACAGTTCGCTATTTGCAACATTTATCTACCACCTTCCGATGACCTCTCGCTTACTGATTTACAGCACCTGGTCTCCCAGCTACCAACACCTTATCTGTTGGTGGGAGACCTAAATGCTCACCATACTCTATGGGGTGCACCTCGAGCATGTGCGAGAGGCAAACTAATCGCAAATTTCATAGACAGCAATAACCTGGTTCTCCTGAATACCGGAGAACCCACGTTTTTATCCGATGCATTCAACACCTTTTCACACATTGATCTGGCAGTCTGTTCACAACAGCTAGCAGTTTCCCTACAATGGAATGTCATCTCTGACCTACATTCTAGTGACCTATTTCCGTGTCTTATCAGTCTCTTTCCGCACGTCTACCCAGCTGGCGCTTTGATCGCGCCCACTGGAACGTCTACAAGCAGTTGGCCGTCTTCAAATATTATGACTATGACTCTGTGAACGGCCTAGTTGAGCATTTCATGGGGACGATTCTTTCGGTTGCAGAACAATCTATTCCCTGATCGAGAACGCACGCCCGTCGTTTACCTGTCCCATGGTGGACAGATGATTGCCGGAATGCTATTCGGGCTCGAAGGCGCGGTCTTAGGAATTTCCAGCGGTGCGTCCTACTCTCGATAATCTGATCGACTACAAGCAAATGCTTGCGAAATCCAGACAATTGATTAAGAATAGCAAAAATACTTCATGGAGCAACTTCGTGTCATCTTTCAATCAACATACACCTTTCTCAGTCGTATGGGATAAGTTAAGGCGTGTGGCCGGAAAATCCACATACATGCCAATCGCCAGTCTTAAATGCGCTACAGGTGCCGTTGTTGGCCAGCACGATGTGGCTAATACTTTCGGCAGTGCGTTCGCTAAAGTGTCTAGCTCAGATAATTACTCACCTGAGTTTCTCCAAATTAAGACTCAGGAGAAATCTCAAGGTTTCTCTTTCTGCTCTAGAAACCTTCAAGACTACAATCGCCTCTTCACCATGGCAGAGTTAGAACACGCTCTTTCATCTTCGCGACCATTTGCACCAGGACCAGACAACATCCATGTGCGACTATTACAACAACTTTCTCCCGAAGGGAAAGCGTTCCTACTGGAATTGTATAATCGTGTCTGGGTTGACGGTACTTTTCCTGAGAAGTGGCGGGAGGCTACCATCATACCCATTTTGAAAGCTGGGAAGGACCGCCATCTGTCTTCCAGCTATCGTCCTATTTCTCTCACCAGTTGCTTGTGTAAGGTGATGGAACGCATGATCAATGGGCGGTTGGTGTGGTGGCTGAAACTCACAACCTTCTGACAAACATCCAGTGTGGATTCTGACGTCGCCGTTCCACAGTAGACCATCTGGTGTCGATGTCGACACAGATCATGAACGGCTTCATGAACTGTCAGACCGGTGGCATATTTTTCGATCTGGAGAAGGCTTATGATACGTGTTGGCGTGCAGGTCTATTACGCACCTTGCACAGCTGGAATGTACGTGGGCGCCTACCTGTTTTCCTTCGGGAGTTAATGAGCGACCGCGTTTTCCGAGTAAGGGTCGGCTCAGTTTTTTCGAACCTTTTTGTCCAAGAGAACAGTGTTCCTCAAGGATCGGTGCTGAGCGTTACACTATTTACTGTTGCCATCAACTCTATCTCCAAATGTGTCCCTCAAGGAGTTTCATCGTGCTTGTTCGTAGATGACTTCGCCGTATACTGCACTTCACGACGCACTCCATTCGTGGAGCGCTGTCTGCAGCAATGTTTAGACAATCTCCACGATGGGAGTACTAAAAATGGATTCCATTTCTCGACAGAAGAAACAGTCTGCGTCAACTTCTGGCGCAATAGGAGTCGATTACCACCTTCACTCCGACTCAGTTCGCACATCTTACCATTTTCAGATGAAACGAGGTTCCTTGGACTAATTTTTGATAGGAAGCTTAGCTGGACATCTCATTTAGAACAGCTGAAAGCATGATGTGAGCGTTCTCTTAACATACTGTGGGTACTTAGTGGGAAATCATGGGGAGCGGAGCACTCAGTGCTGCTTCGTTTGTATCGCACACGGATCCAATCCAAACTGGACTATTGGTGCATCATTTTTTCTTCAGCTCGTCCATCTGTGCTGAAGAAATTAGACACGGTCCATAACTCTGGGCTTCGTTTAGCTATTGGAGAATTTCCAACTAGCCCAGTAGTGAGCTTCTACGCCGAAGCAACAAAACCTCCTCTTCATCGCCGATAGGTTTAGCTGGGCAATTACGGCTGTGGTCTGAATAAGTATGCCTTCGCATCCGACATTTGCACCGTTTTTCGACACCTTAAGTGATGGATGTTATAGGAAAACATGTGTAAATCCGAAGTCGCCAGGTTTTCGGTTCCGGGAGCTTCTAAGGAGTAATGCACTTGAAATGCCTAGGATGTTTCCTAAGGGCAAAAGAGCGTACCCTCCATGGTTGCGTGCAGGATCCCATGTAGATCTTGGGATGACAGTGCACAAGAAGGCTACGACGCCCTCGTGGTGCATCCGCAGTTCCTTCTTAGAGTTTATATCATGTTATAAAGACTGTACTTTAATTTATACAGATGGATCTAAAAGCGCTACCGGTGTTGGATGTACTTATGTCCATGGAGCTGAACCCTATACATTCGGTTTCCATTGCAGTACTTCCATTTATGGTGCAGAGCTCTATGCAATATACCAAGCCATTATACATGTTCGCCGAAGAAAGTTAGGTGATTGTCTTATCCTAAGTGATTGCCTAAGCACACTTCAGAGCCTTCGTGAGTTGTACAACCAACACCCTATTGTGCAGCATATACAGGATGCTCTCCACGTCTTACACGCCTCTGGCGTTAGCGTGGTGTGTGCATGGATTCCTGGTCACGTAGGCTTGCATGGGAATGAACTGGCGGACTCGGCAGCAAAGGTGGCAAGCATAAAACCGAGTGTCAACATCCCTTTTGTCACCGCGGAAGACTTTGGGCTTGTTGTGCGTAGAGCTGTACTGTCGCGCTGGCGTGATGAGTGGTCTGCTCTGCGTAATAACAAGCTCAGAAGAGTGAAAGAGCTTCCGGATAACTGGGCGACCTCCTGTTGCTTATCCCGTCGGGAGGAAGTGAGTTTGGCTCGGTTGCATATTGGTCACTGCTACTTCTCACACAGTCACCTGTTGAAGATGGTCCCTGCTCCTTTTTGCATGTTGTGTAGTCAGGCTCTCTCAGTCCGTCATGTGCTGCTAGAGTGTATTCACCTAGCAGGCCTGCGAGAGTCTCTGCAGCTGCCGGCCAACTTGACGGAGAACCTGGCAGACAATAACTCTGCAGTGGAAAAGGTTCTACGTTACATCACTAGAGTTGATTTTAGGATTTAGTAATTTTTGTTTTCATAATCTGTTATTTTATATATGTTTTTATTTCATAGTTTATTGCTGGCTTCTGCCAATATTTGTTATAGATATATATCTTTGTTTTATATTTACATTTGTGTTGTTTTAAGTTCCTTTTTAAGTGTTTTGTTTCTTCCGTTTTAAATGTTTATTTTAATAGATATATTTTCACGTAGTGTTTAGGTTAATACATGTCTTCTGCCACCATTGTTTTTAACTGGCGCTGATGACCTTGAAGTTGAGCGCCCTTAAACTGTAGCTCCTCAATTTCCTCATGATGTTGAATGGGCACTGGTCCTATACCCGGAATTTAAAATTGACACCCTCCAGGGGTGCGATCAAATCCAATGAATGTTTACTATCTTAAATTATCATATGTGTCATTCACATTAGTTTTTTTTTTTCCTGTGATATACTGAAAAGGATTTTTAGATTTTTTATTCATATTCATAAAACTAAGGGTTGTACAGGAAATCATATTAGGTAAATAACATTCCTACCACAGTGGGGCATCTTGTTCATCAAAATGATTATGTTGTATAAAATAATATTATAAAATCTATTATCTATTATTTTTATATATCTATACTATTTGATGATACACAGATAAGTTGAACTCCAGTTTTGTTTAAAGGTTATTTGGAGCAAGAAAAGTGCAACGAAGCAGCACAAAGCTTTCTGGAACATTCACCTCACATGACAGAATGTCTGACATTTTCAAGGCAAGGAAAGATATTTACCACAACTGTAGCAATGTCTACATTGATGGACATACTTGAAGAATACTGTGCTATACGTAGATTAGGTAAGTGCATTTTATTTAATAATATACAGAGTTTCAGTAAGTTTGGTATATGCATAACTTGTATAACAAATCAAGTCAGTGGGTTATATGCCCTATATCAGTCAACTTAAGTTGTTAGTCTCAAAGATAATGAGTCTAATAAATACAATGAACATTCAAAATATATGCATGTTTGGAGGACTTTAGTAACAGTGATGTCAAAATTAATTGAAAAACTGTTTGTAATTGGTTTTCTGACATTTCATCACTTACAGTTTTGTATTATTGAGGGACTAGTTTCGGAAGCCGGCACCTCCATTTTCAACCTCTTTTCAACTAACGTCTATTGTCATCTGCTCTCTTCTCTCTGGCATTGGAACTATGAACTTCTTTGTCAAATTGTCTTCTGGTGAGATTTCAAAGTTCATTACTCTGTCCTTATTTTTTTCCATATGAATATGTTCTCCCATGTTGTAAGTTTATTTTGGTTTATCACTCCTTTTAGTAATTTTGGATTTGGACCAAAGTCCTGGTTTTGTTGTATCCAAAAGTCTGGTTATTAAGAAAATTAAGGCTATACTAAAGAAAACCATTAAGGAAGAAACCACATTCACTAAAGAAAAATAAAGTAACAGCATATTCATTGCATTCACATACCATCCAAAAACATTTAATAAATTCAAAAAGATCTTTAAGGAACAAAATATCATCTTGACATCTATTAATAGATACTCTGTTTTAAAATAGCTAAATTCAAAAACAAAATATGTAATCCCATCAATTAACAGATCTGGAATGTACCAAATAAGTTGTAAGAATTGTGAAAAATGCTACATAGATCAAACTAAAAGGAACCTGAAAACCAGAGTAAAAAAGCGCTTGAAAAATATAAAAATGAAACAGGAAGATAAGTCAGCAGTATCATTTCATTTTTGGAATGAAAACCAAATAAATAATTACTAAAAGAACAAAATAAACTGACAACATGGGAGAACATATTCATATGGAAAAATAAGGACCGAGTAACGAACTTTGAAATCCCAGCAGTAGATAATTTGACAACAAAGGTCATAGTTACACCACCAGAGAGAAGAGATCAGACGACAACAGACAGTTGAAAAGAGGTTGAAAATAGAGGTTACAGCTTCCAAAACCAGTCTCTCAATAATATAAAAATGTAAGTGAAAGTGTCAAAAAACCAACTACAAATATTATTTTCAATTTAAAAGATAATACCCATGTATTAATAATACTATGTCATGTGCTGTTAAAAATTTTCATAAAAGAATTCAACTTTCTTTTAAAAAAAGTGTAGTATAATTGTGCTACTTGTTCTACCAGTTATTTATTTTCATTAACTGTTCTATACATTATACATATAAAGGCAAACATATTTGCTGACTATCTTGAATGTACAATGCATCCAAGAAATGATCCCTATGACATCTTTTCGGAATGCATTCATCAGGAGATGTGTCAATATCTCCTTGCCTATGCAGAACGGCTCCCAGTGATTTGTCCAAGTGAGCTCCATGGCACACTTCAGTTCCTCAAATCAAAATATAGGGCGGTTCCTGATGGGCTGACACCCTCACGCTCCACCATCTTTCCTTCTATGTCGTGCTCTTCTTGACAAGAATGTTCCATGTGTGTCTTACCCTGGGAGACTTTTAACGTGAGTGGAGAAAGACTCAGGTGATTTGCATGTTGAAGTCCAGGATAAAAGACCTTACTACTTACCAAGTGATATGCCCAGCAGAATGCTCCACCTTTCAGTTTCAAGACCAAAGTGTCTAGTGGGGAAACTATCCAGTATCTTTGAATAAAGCTGGATAGAGGTCTGTCATTTTGTGGGCACATCAGCGTCCTCTCACCATAGATGCAGGAGCTAATCACCTCAGCCTATGCAGGGTACTGGTTTGATGCTTGTTTGCCTAAAGTTGTACCACTTCCAAGTGTTCATAGTCCCACTTTTTCTGTATGTCTGCAAGATCTGGAGCATGGCTGCAGACACTGGCTACTATGGCTACAATATGCGCAAAATAGAGGACTCCAGTCTATCTTTTCTGTTGGCCACTGCTTCCCCAGACACTGCTTCATAGAGCCTCATCTGCTCCGTACACGGAAGATGAAATTTTAAGCAGAACATCAAAATGCCCTGGTTGGTCTCTTCTGGTCTATGATATAACTCAGAAGTCTCCACTTTAGGGAATATCAGGTCTCCCTCATGGCTTATGGGCATGCAAAGTAACACTGGAGTAAATCCTAACAGTAACAAAGGCTGAGCTCACATCAATCCAGCCAAGAACTGACTGCCCTAAAAATGTGTAATCCCAACCAGTGAAAATTTAGGTTGACTTTAATCACACACAGGGTACAATGGGTTTTGAAACAGATCTAGAGGAGCATCATGATCCTGGTAAAACTCTTCTCACTTAAAACAATCTTACGCGAAACGTGTCAAAATAAAAATCGATTTACTGTTAAATTCTATTGAAAACACTCTGGTTATAAATAGGCTGCCAGCACCTTTGTCGGTTAGTAAGAGTTGTCGGTTACTAACTCTTGAATGGACATAGCGGTGCAGGGGTTTAGTATGAGTTCATTGTTCTTTTTATGTGCAACACTGACTTTAGGTGACACTGACTTTACTAATCTCTACAGACCAGTCTTGTATGTTCTGGGTGTGTGCAACTTATGTAACTGAAGTATAGTATTAGCACTCTGATAACTTCTTAGAGCAAACTAATGGGTGTAGGGCACATTGGTCTTGTCATTTGTTAAATGTGTCTAGAAGTAGGGAATCCTTGTGGGGTATTGCCTCCAGGGTGCAGGAAATGCTTGAGAAGCTATTGGGCAAGAGAAGACCGGAATGAGTGATGAGGGGGAAACGAAAAACTAAACTGAATGGACAAGATTAGGAGCGAAATAACAGTTATCTCCACAATGGAAGGAATGAAATCTGGCATGGACAAAATGGAAAGTGTCTTGGCGAAGATGAAAATATAGCTGTCGATTAAAATTGACGAGCAGCTAACTGGTTGACTAACAGAACATACATGCACCTTTTGCCCTTAAAGGTAGGATTCCCTAGCAGTGTAGCATTGGTGCGGCATTGAGGCAGAACATTTGAAGCATGCGCCGCAGTTTTCATACTCATGCTGCTCCATGGCATGATGTTTTGAATCTATTGGTTGAGGTACCAGTGTGATGCCACATACTGGCATTTGTATCAGACAATATCATTTATTGCTACAGAAGGCAGTTTCCTAATTGATTTAGTGGGGCAACATACTTGTCTTCATGGCTTATGTGAAAATTACAAAATTCACACCAGAAGAAGTTTGACAAAACCATGTGATAAATTAAGCTTATTTAATGATTCCCTTTTGTTATAAAATTGCTTGCAATGTACGAGGTTCGTTTGATAGGTCTGATTAATTTCCATGAAGGAATGGAAATCTTTTGTTGCAAATTTGTGGGTGGTAAGCTTGATTATTCAAAAAGATTCTACAAAAAATTTGAATGTGCTACAATATACAGTTCATTGTTGACAGCCATCTGAACTGGTCAGTGTGTTAGCTGCGATTGAAAATAGAAAAAACAGAGTTTCATGTTATTAAACATTTTCATTTGAATGGCTGGACTGCTGCACAATTCAAAACTGAATTGGATGAAGTTCACATGGACTCTGCACCAACATTGAAGACCATTAATTTTGGATCAATGAATTTAAGTGTGGTTGTAGAATCACCGAAGATGAATCACGCTCTGGTCACCCAATTGAGGTCACCACACAGGACACCATTGAAAAAATCCACGATTTGGTTATGCAAGACTGCCAAATCAGAATTATTGAGATTGCTGAGGCTGTTGGTATCTCAACTGAGCGATTGCACAATATTCTGCATGAAAAATTGGCAATGAAAAAGTTGTGTGTAAGATGGATGCACAGGATGGATGGATTTATGGATGGATGAGCGATTGCTCAGAGTTGACCAAAAGCGCATCTGGAAGAACACTTCTACCGAGTGTCTGGCGATGTTTAATTGCAATCCACAAGACGTTTCGTACCGATATGTGACTTACTTTTGTAAGTAAGTGTTGTTTAATGTCATTAATTGACTCCCTTTAAATTTAATTTAAGAACCATTTTGTCAGCTTGTAAGGTGATGGCCACTGTTTTTTGGTATTCTCAGGGAATAAACCTCATAGATTACTTGGAGAAAGGCAGAACCATAACTGGAGCCTACTATGCTTTATTGTTGGATTGTTTGCAACATGAGCTGACTAAAATGAGACCAAGATTGAAACACAAAATAGTACTTCTTTCACCAGGATAATGCACCATCACATGTATCAGCCCGCCTCGGTAGCGTAGATGGTAGCATGTCTGCCTCACATTCAAAAGGTCCCGAGTTCGAATCTCGGTCAGGGTGAGTTACCTGAATAAGGGTTTTTTCCGGGGGTTTCCCTTATCCTGAAAGATGAATGTCAGGTAACTCTAAGCTCCATGGACCCCGGACGCATTGAGCATCATTTCATTCATCGTCCGATATGACTAAAAAAAAATTGTATGTATCAGCAATCACAATGGCAAAAGTGCATGCATTGGGCTTTGAATTGGTTACTCATCCACATTATTCACCAGACTTATCCACAAGTGACTTTTTCCTGTTCCTAAACTTGAGAATTTAGCTTGGTGGTAAGATATTTTCATCAAACAAAGAAGTGATATTCACTGCCAACGAGCATTTTGCAGACCTTGACGGAGCCTATTTTTCCGACAGGATGAGAAAGCTGGAACATTGCTGGAGTAAGTGTGTAGCCATCTATGGAGACTATGTCGAGAAATAAGATGTGTTGTTCAGGGAGAAAAAAAAAAATCTTGGTTTTTTTACCAGACTTACCAAACGATTCTCGTATGTTGTCTTAATACCGAATGGATTTGGCTTGTGAACATGAGTTGACATAATTGCATTGTCTGACTATAAAAAGCCATTGAATACATGCATTACAAATGCAAATGCTCTTTTGTTTCTTTGCACCAAATTTAAGTTCATCTTAATTGGTTTCATAAAATGCATCAGGTCATGATTTAATGAAATTAAAACAATTCCCTCTTTGCTGACCTTCACCAAACAATGTCAGCTGAGTATAACACGCCTATTTTGCTCTCAAGAGGTGATTTGCAAATTCACCTATTCATGTAAAGCATGCTCTCATTTTAAAAACCAATAGAGATACAGTTTTTAAATAGCAGACATTTTATTAAAGATTTGACAAATGAAATGGAAATTTAGGCTGTCAGCTTTCAATAGATAACGTGCATACCCTTTCTGAATGTAATCCCTTATTTCCTTAATTTGATAGTATTGTGGCTTTGTGGGTTCGTGAAAATCATAAGTCGAGGCTTCAAATACAAAAACTGCACTTTATTTTCCTAGCAAATACATTCGACACATCACAATTTGCTAGCTAACCTAAAACTGTTTATTTTACCTAACAACTACTCTCAACTGTCTCTCATTTCCGGTAACGATCGGCCATCATTTTTTTATCGGCTTCGCGAGTCTACCACCAGGGTGACACTGCTCCCTTCTCAAGGCTGGTCGTCCCGAACAGCGCCTTCGTAGCGGGCCAGGCGATCCAGGTGTACCACCAACATCTTTCCTCGGGGCACCTTCTGGATGCGGTAGACCACGTCGTTAATCCTCCTCATCACACGGTACGGTCCTTGCCATGGCTGCTGAAGCTTCGGGCAGCGTCCCTTGGTCCGGGTCGGACGGTACAACCAGACCAGGTCACCTTGCTGGAACCCTTGGCTGTTGGCTTGCCTGTCGTCTCGGGTTTTCATGCGGTCGCTCGCCTTCTGGATGTTCTGGTGAGCCATCTCGTGCATGTTGTGGAGGTGGTCCACCAAGTTCTCCACATCCCTCAAGAGGCCCCAAGAGTGCGTCCGCCAGCTGCTCCCTCCTCAGGCCTGCGCTATCCCAGCCATCCGCAGGCACTGCCGTAACTACTCGAACTGCTGCGGCACGCTCCTTCCCCTCCACTCTTGTGCATTGGCCGCACTCTTCTGGACAGGATCTTCGGGAAATAGCGTCCGCGTTACCGTGACTCTTCCCTCTGCGATGTTCCGAGGTGAAGTCGTACTCCTGCTGCCTCTGGACACAACGTGCTGTCTGGCCTTCCGGTCGCGCCGTCACTATCACTTCGCTCCTCGCTGGGACAACCACGTCTTCGCTCAATACGACTCTGCAAATTCCAAGGCGCTCTTCTGGTTGACGGAGTATAACCTCTTTCCCGTTGAGCCTTAGGACCCTCCTGCCGACGTCGACCGTCGCCTCGTGGCTCCTGAGGGCATCCAGTCCCAGAATCACCTCCTCAGCCACCTTCGCGACGAACACCCACAGACGCACGGCACTCCGTCCCAAGTTCAGCTCCAGTAGGGCCTCCTTCTCCACAGGCATGGTGTCGCCCGATGCTGTCACAAGCTCGTATGGTCGGCTCGGCTTCCTCGTCGGCAAACCCTTCGCCACGTCAGGTCTGATGATGGTCACGGCCGCCCCGGTGTCCACCAGCACGCGGCACGGCTTTCCTCTTATCCAGCCGTCCGCGATGAGGTTGTCATCCATCCGCCGGCTGACGGCGCGGATTGTCACTCGAGGGGATGGTGGTAATGGCGCCGACGTGCCCGTCTCCACGACAGCCCTTACTCGTTTTCCGGCTGCTCTTCCTGGTGTGGGCAGTCTCTCCGCAGGTGTCCGGGCTGTCCACACCCCCAACACACGCCACTAGGTGTTCGCCGGCGTCCCTCAGCTGGTCTTCTGTCTCCGGCGTAGCGGACACTCCTCGTTCTCGACGTCGGGATACATGCTACTTTGGCCGCCTCCATCCTTAATGCCACTGTCAGCGCCTCGTGGATGGTTTTATATTCGCCGAGCATTAGGCGCTGACGAATCTCCGTGTCCCGTACCCCGTCGACAAAATTGTAGGCGGCTTCCCGGGATACGAACTCCAGTGGCAGGTCAACCAAGGCCTTGCTAGCCAGCTGCTCGATCGCTATGGCGAACTCCTGCAGCGTCTCCCCCGGCTGCTGCGACCTTGCCTTTAGCTGGCTGCGGTATGCTGCGGCTAAGTGGTGGTCCCCGAAGCGATTCTCCAGGGCCTCCCAGATGTCCTTGGGCGCCGCCGTCGTCTGCACCGCGTTTAGGATTTCCGCGGCCCGTCCCTGGAGGCTGGCTATTAACTGTGTGGCCTCCTCCGGTGACCATCTGTTGTGCCTGGCCACTATGTCGAACTGGCGGCGGAAGACTTCAAACGTTGACGCGCCGTCATACTTGGGAGGTTTGACGCGCGCCGATGTTGTGTCGCGTCCCGATGCGTCAGCCTTCAAATCCTTCAGTCTCCTGCCGACGACGTCCTCCACCATGGCGTTCAGGGACTTGACGCTGCTGTCGGCCTTTCCCTCCAGGTTATTTACGCGGTTCGCGAGGTCTTCGACGTCTTCAACCATGGCGTTCAGGGACTTGGCGTTATTGTCGGCCTTTTCCTCTAGGTCATTGAAGCGGTTCGCCAGGTCCTCGACGTGCTCGTCCACTTGGCCCATCCGCTTGCCCAGCTCCGTCACGTCATCCCTCACGCCGGCCAACTGTTCCTCAAATTTGGCGGCGAGGACCTCGTTCGCCTCCTTCATTTCCGTGGCCAGACTGTCGTTCGCTGCCTTCATTTCTGTGGTCAATTCGGTCTTTATTTCTTTCAACTCTGCGGCCAGGTTGTTATTTGCCGCTTCTGTTTTTGTTGTTAACTCGTTCATCTTCGCGGCCAAGTTGTTATTTGCCGCTTCCGACTTCGCTGTTAATTTGTTCATCTTCTGCAAAAGCATTTCCAATACCGATTCCATGGCCATAATCTTTGGTGATGTTGTTATCCCGCTTCCTGACACCAGCTGTGGCTTTGTGGGTTCGTGAAAATCAAAAGTCGAGGCTTCAAATACAAAAACTGCACTTTATTTTCCTAGCAAATACATTCGACACATCACAATTTGCTAGCTAACCTAAAACTGTTTATTTTACCTAACAACTACTCTCAACTGTCTCTCATTTCCGGTAACGATCGGCCATCATTTTTTTATCGGCTTCGCGAGTCTACCACCAGGGTGACACTATTAAAACCTATCACTTATCAGTTGATATATTGAAAGTATATTATTTATTTTTCTGTTTACATTGTTAAATGGATATTCTCTTAATCTAGGCATATAAATTATCTTACAAGAGTTTTCAAGATTTTTCAAGGTGATGTCATAAACTAAAGCTGGGTCAAAGAGCTGTTTTTCGTTGAAAGTTAAATTTAGGGTCTTTTAAAGGAAGTTTTTTAATTACAGTCTCACTTGGAGATTGTTTAAATTTAGGGACCTTTTACAGGAAGCTTTTTAATTATAATCTGCTTTATCTATCCAAGCACTTTAATGTGTGCATCATTCCTCATATCCTTGCTTGAGTTATCAGTCTTCCTTTAGTGAGAGCGGGTCACTATGATCTCACTCACATTCTGTTTAGTGTTATTATACCAGGAATATGAGAATCTTCAAAATCTTTGTAGCATTATTAAAATGTTTAATAAGTGGTTCATCTTCTTCTGGAAGGAAATGTTGTGCGAACTCGTCTACACTCTCTTAAAAACATATACTGTTTATATGTATCTGCTAACATTTGTGTCTTTGCATCTTCTGTCATAATTTATTTTTTCTGTTATTAATGCATATCAAGTAGATATGTTGCATTCCACAAATATTTCATTTAAAGATTTCACCCAAAATTCATACTGTGAAGTTCCTGAATCCTCTCTCCAAAGCAATGTTTGAATGACTGTGTTAACAGTACTCCAAACAGTCTGTTAAATACCAAACTGAGTTTAAGATGTGCCCTTCAAGAATACCATACAATTTTAAAGAAAATTCCCTCCACTTAAAACCCTTTACATGGAAAAAGGTTCTTAATTGTTTATTTCCTTAAAAAATGGCTCCAATTATTTACATCAAAATGTTGGAATTTAAGACATTTAATTACAAATAAAATGTATAATCTTGAATATATTTAGATTAATCTTTGGAGTCCTCTTCAATCTGAATTACTTTTGCACAATTGATAAACCATAAGAGATAGACAAAATTGTACTACATAAAATCTAGATCCTTATTTTAAAGCATGTTTCATGATGTACGTGCACATGTGTATGAAGTAAATTTTCGAGATTTTCCTTGTAATTACTTTGAATTTTTAAAATACTTTTCTGGAATGGAAAGTCATTATATTGTAGCCATACAAAAAGCATGGAATTGAAACCATCCTGCTTTTTAAAAATATGATTTGCTTTACCTGTTCTTTCTGCAAGGTAATGTCAGAATATGAACTTAATTTTTTTTTTTTTTTTCGAGTGGAGGAAAAATCCATTTACAGAGGCCCACTGTGTTGGAGGGCACAATGGGGACTGTGGGGCTCGCCTGGCCTTGGCAATACCCACTAAAAAACCTCCACCAGATAATGAAAGGATAATGGTCTGTGAATGGCGTGGCTTAGTGCGGTCCTGCATAGCACCCGCATTAGTACATGAGAGATGGGATGCTGGCACCCAATGGGTGCAAGCGCATGGAAGGTATTACTAGGCTACAGACATGGAACCTGACTGCTGCCTAGGGGTTAAAAGGTGTTAATGGGTAAGGACAGGTACCGGATTATTGGTGTCTTCCTTTAACCATACGTGGCGAGACTTGATGTCCTCCACGTACAACTGGCTGATGGTCTTGCACTGTTGTTCTGTGATGTGCTGATTCTGTGAAGGTGGTTCACGCGGAAGGAGGGTTGAGCTCCCAGAGTTCCTGAGGAACCCCCTGATGCTCGTAGTGAGCTCGTCCAGCTTCCGGTGTATGGATTGGTGCTCTGTTGTGATGTGAGTTGTCTGCATGGTCTGGAGCTCTCTTAGGAGGTCCTCCAGGGCGGTCAGCTTGTCCGCTATGACCAGGAGCTCCGAATGAAGATCCTGAACGGCCTCCCCTAGGCTCTGGACCTGCTCCCTGAGCTGCTCCTGGCTGGTGGCATAGTCTGGTATTGCTGGCTGTTGATATTGTTGATGATGCTGAGTGCTCAGCTGCTGCTGAGTGGTTGGCGGCGCTGGGGGGGACAGGCAGTGCTTTCCTGCAGGGATGCAGGGGACATAGCGCCTGTCCGGTGAAATGGCTGTGCTCTCCACAGGAGGCACAGTAGCGGCGGCGTTGGCGGAGGTCGTGTTCTGTGCAGACCGAGGTGAGGCTGGAAGCACCACAGTAGTGGCACTTCGGCTCGGCTGCACAGGACTCAGCTGCATGCCCGTAGGCGCAGCAGCGGTGGCATGGAGCTTGACGGTCCTGTCGGCTGACTTCAGTGCACAGCACCCGCCCTAATAAGGGCAGGCCGTTAGCTAAAGCAGCTTACAGTTCTGCGTGGCTGGCTAGCTCCACCCGAACGAGTGGTGTCGGACCTCGGGCTGAGGTGATGCGTGTGGCCCTCTTTGCTGACGGCCACTGCTGCTGCGTGCAGGTCCCGAGCCACTCCTGTTACCACTATGCTCGTGCGACGGTGCAGTTGTTGAGGTGGCGTTGGCTGGCTGGCTAGCGCTGGCGACTGTCTGGGTAGCAGGGCCGGCTTCTGGCTGCGGTGTTGCAGGGCATTCCTCCTCGGCTGGCTGTGCGGCAGCGATGACTGCTGGTTTCTTCCTTCCTCTCTTGGCACGACCCATGTTGCTGCTCTGAAGGTTCGAGGAGAAGTGATACGAATTTAAGTTGGTGTATCTATGTTAGGAACTAATTGGAAAACCTTGTAGAAAAATGAGCACAGAAAGTCGTGAATGAAACATCGTGCCCTCGTTCTTTTTTTTTTTTTCCTTCTTTTTCTCGCGATTATCAAAGTGAACAGAATTTTATCCCATCAAGTAACTGCTTATTTTGAGACAGTAATTAAACCACCAAATAACCAGTGTAAATAAAACAAGCATTAGATCTTAACTCCAAGCAATTGCTGGTTTCCTATAAATACATTTTTCCCAACCTCAAGAGCAAATATTTACTGACCTTAAATGCTGAATGTTATGACAATATGTATCAATATGATGATGAAGCCTTTTAAGAACCCTCGTCGTAGTGAATTATTATCTTTTCTTGTTTCAATATTTTCATGGCTTAGCTACAAACAGAACAAAAATCTTCAGTGATAACATTTTGTGGGAATCACACCATTTGTTATAATTTTTACGGAAGTACTGCCACACTGAGGTCCTATCGCCACACTTCCTAGGATCATCATGTAGTCGCTAGGTGTAGCATTTGTGGCCATTGCAGCAGTCATGCACTTGAATGACATGCTGCTAGGGAATCATACCTTTAAAGGAAGGGTTGATGCAGTACTAGGGAACTGAACGCCATAGTGAAAGCATGTGATTAGCGGAAGACTTTAAGGACCTAAAGGCTGGGACACTAGGACATAGGCTTCAAGTCACCCAGATATGATGGTACCTTGACGTTTAAGGTTTTATGCTGACAATTCGCTGCCAACAATGGTCTGGAGGAGTTGGCAGCTTCAGGGATGGACGACAGAAGACTTACACGCAATTATGATGTCGACAGTTCTCGAAAACCAGTTCTGAAACCACCGTCTGACTGCAGCCTATCATACCTAGTTCAAGTCGAAGCTGTAACAGCCAATGGAGATACTTTGCCCTGGTAATAAAACAGTTGGAGAGTAAAGTTCTAGTTAATCTTTCCAGCAGTCACATACCTAGGAAGCTGTCTACTCAGTTATAGGATGTGCAACCCAAGATATAACAGCGCCTGATTACCAGCTAGTATAAGATTATCTGTGATGCGCCGACAGCTGCGTTGCAGATGTAAATGGCCAAGTCACCTCAGGAACCAGTTCTATATTACAGGAAGAGGATCGACCCAGGTAACTCGGCAAAGAGCTTCCAATGTGAGCTTGAGTGTGATCAACCAGGATACCTGGTGAAGGACTGTCAGAATCAGTCAACAGCAGGTGGGTAACAAGTGGGCACCAACATTACGAGAGACATGTCAGGACAGTTGTCAATCCCTCAGTGACATGGACCTCATGCAGGATGGATGACAGCATCATTGAGGATGAATGGGTACAAGGTAAGCAAGCCAGATACTGGTGGAGATGGGTGCAGCCTGACCGTGACAGTACTGGACATGGCGAAGGGATTGTCATTTCAAGGAAATCCATTAAGCCCTGCCAACAAGTGATCTACACTACACTACACAAGATCTACACTATGATGGACAATATGTAAGTTCCCACAAAAAGTGAGGTGGTCATACAGCAGTGCCTACAGACAATTGAGACCATTATTTTAAGTCAGAACCTCTAAATATTGTTAATATTTCAGTGTTGATATTTTAAATTTATTAAGAAAAAGATTAATCAAAAATTGTGATTGTATTATTCTTATGGGTACAAATTTGACGAAGCCATGAATATTGTATATTTCTACGGTGAATAAAACTTACTCACTTACTAATTGAAGGTAATCTGTGATTGAGTGGGTAATAAAAGAAGGAAAATGAATGTTAATGTATTTAACGATAATAGAAATCTAAAATTATGAAATGTTACTTGAGTGTTGTTTAAATGTGAGCTGTACGGAAAAGATTAGTTAAATTACCATTACTTAATATGGTGTATATATGTTGGTTGCTGGAGATGATGTGAACCAATGAAAAATTATTGAATCACCATAGCAACGGCCAAATCAGTAAACTTAGTTTAGCTGGAAGTGGCATCACTTTGTGTCGGAATGACGTGAAAGATGGAAGTAAAAGACTTAGTATCGAAACATAGAAGATGGAGGTAAAAGACTTGGTGTTGAACTGCAGACTCTTAATATCAAAATGTTGTGAAGGACAGACGTAAAGTTGATGTAAAAAGTATTGATTAGGAGAAATTGTAAAACTCTTATATTGAGAGATTTCCAGTATTCAAATGAATTAATATGATTGTAATTTTACATTTAGGCATTTGATATAAATACGTGGCATCAGAATAAAAGTATGAAGAATTTTGATATTAAAGAGAACTAAATTTATTTAATCTTCGAACACCAATTTAGTTCATACAGATTCCCCTCTGAGACCATCCTGGAGATAAGTTAAGATTCTCATGCATCGACTAGAGCTTCGGAGATCTTCCAGAGGCATTGCAACATTCGAGTGCCAGATCTGAGTCAAAGCTCAGAAAGAGACGACTTTGCAACCTGCAACTTCAACTCCATCCCAAAGGACAGGATGCAGCAACATCATCTGCAAGGGGACAGCTGTATCACATCCCAAGATACTATTCCATGTTATTAAATTATAGATGAGTCATATTTATTACACATCAGCTTCACTTATGTACCTATATTGAGGACATGTTTCACGAACTATCATTCGCATCATCGGCTCTAATGTGACTGAAGCTTGATCCAGTGGTGTGCGTAGTTCTGGAGTTGCTGCTGCCCTGCCATCTTTTTATTTTGTGATGAATTTAAATGTGGGTCCTTTTTTGGACCTTAAAATCACAAAAAAACAATGAAAAACTGGAATTTGGTATTTATAGAAAAGCAACACACACAGATAATTACATCAAAGCAAATAGTTTCAACCCAATTCCACACAAACATGCCACCATCAACAGTCTCACACACAGATTAGTAAACCTACCCCTCAGCCAGCAAGAATATCAAAAAGAATACCATCAAATCTTAAAAACTGCAATTAAAAATGGATATGGAAAGAGCCTTGTAGCTAAAAAAATAAAATCTTTCAAACTTCAAAAAAGTTCAAAACAGATCACAGCTCTTTCACCAATGAAACAAGAAATCAGATTTGCTAAATTTACTTACCACCCCTGGGCCACAAAAAAGTTCCAAAAAATATTCAAGAAATACAATATAACATTGGCACCAAAAAACAATTACAACATTAAAAACCTACTTAACAGTAATAATACTGATAAGATAAAACGAGAGGAAAAGTCAGGCATTTACAAAATTAAATGTAAAGACTGTGAAAAAATTTACATAGGGAGGATGAAAAGAAATATAGGCACTAGAAAGAACATTTTAGGCACCTAAGATGCAAAAATATTGATAAGTCCGCAATAGCAGCTCATTTCTGGTCTGAAAATCATGAAATTGAATATAGCACCAAATTACTAAAATACATACAAAAACATAGTGAACTCGTCATATGGGAGAGAATATACATAGAAAAACATAAAACCCAACTAATGAACTTCGAAATCCTGCCAGAAGACAACCCCACATTTAAATTCATCACAAAATCAACAGATGGCAGCAGCAACTCCAGAACTACCCACACCACTGGATCGAGCTTCAGTCGCATTAGAGCCAATAATGCAAACAATGGTTTGCGAAACATGTCCTCAATATAGGTACGTAAGTGAAGCTGATGTGTAATAAATACGACTCATCTATAATTTAATAATTATTTCGCTTCACTGTGGTGTTCCAACACAGTTAAATTTCGACTATTCCATATGTTGCTTTAACTTGCTGCAGAATCACATCATCGCACCATCACCACTGGAATGCTTTCCACAACAGTCAATAACCATGTTATTGGATTGAAGGCACCTTTGGGCTGTCTGTGCATTGCCAGAAAGAAGTACCTGTGAGGCTGTTGAACACTGGGAACACTTGGACATACAGATCGAAATGGAATTGAGGCCAGATGTGAATGTGACATCCTGCGGCGGACTATGAGGTTACCACCAACACAAGAAATGAGGCCCTGGTTGAGCCCCCATCATCTAACTGCAAGGACAGTTGATCATGTTACTGCATTTCAACTTAATATCTGGCCTCTACTTAGACATTGCCAGTCAGTCTTCTGCCAGGGAGATGGCGATTAGGCTGCACTGACCGAGTGTTCCACCAAATTGACATTGGAGGTGCCCAACCCATTCAGCAACCACCTGGACGTGTCCCTCTGGTGAATCAAGCAAAGGTACAGGACATACTTCGGGACATGGGACCCAAGAGGATCACCAAAGATGGACAGCCAGTTGGTGTTCCCCAGTAGTACTGGGGATGAATGGTGAATTATGCTTTCATGTGTACTACAGGAAGCTGAATGCTCTCACTTGAAAGCATTACTTTCTTTTCCAACAGATTGGTGAAAGAAGGGACATCCTTGTTGGTGCCCAATGTGTTTCCAGTATGTGAACTTTTTCACTGTGGGTTTCTTCAACTTCACCTAAAACAATTATTTATAAATTTTGCTTTTTTAATCAAGTATTGTACTATAATAAGCTATGGAAAACAAAAAATATGCTAGCTAACACAGGAAATATTATAGTAGAAATAAAGTTCATTATCAATAGTTAGTAATAGTTATTATCAATAACTATTTAATATTATCATTATTATCAATAGTTAAACAGTTTGTACATACTTTGTCTTCCCCTTTTATTTTCTCTGATTTGTTTTCAATGTAGTTGCTATAAAGTAAGCACTTAGTAATATCTTGCTTTATTATATTTTTCTTTTGAATAGAATTATTTTCTCTTAGCATCACAATGAAACACTTCAGCTAGATAAACTACTTAATGCATATGAAACCATACTATAACAATTGGCATGTGATAAGTCAGAGGCTTAATGCTTTTCTACTCTGTTAACAAACAAAAATATAAAAATATTGTTTGTCTGCAGAACAAAATATAATAAAAGTTTTGGAAACAAAACAGCCTTTAGAAAACACAAAATGCAGACTGTTGAAGCAGGATTATATGATCACATCTCTGATACTATACATACACATACTTTTTATACTTTTCATGGATGCAATTAAGTGGAGAATGGATGAAGGCTGATGTTCAGAGCATTAGCAAACAAATGTAAGCAGTCAAGTAGCTATAAATTCTTACTATTTTACATAAAAACAAAACGAAACTCTTTAATAGTTTTATTCAGTTCTGTTTTATTTTGTGAACTGCCAGATGTGTTATCTTAAATATAATTATCTTTTAATAAAAATTAAACATAATTTAAAATCTTATCAAGTAATATCTTCTATTCGTGAAACACTGTACGTCTAGTGAATACAGTCAATTTGTTTTGTAGGTACACAAAACAAAACAGCTTATTGACATTTTGTGTTTCTGAATACTGCAAAAATGTATAAACAAATTAGGCATTACCCAGAAGGAATGAAAATTATTTGAGAGTACTTTGTATTCATTTATTGCGATTAGATGTGTTTCTTGGATGTAAAGACATGACATATATGCAAAGTTAGTCTAGACAATAATGGTTTAAATTAATTGAGATTGATGTGTATTTAACTAGACAAATAATAAAGACACGTTTTGAATGGAAATAATAAAGATTTAAATTAATCTCACCTTTTATAATAACTTATTCTTGAAGTGATTACATAGGAAAAGAATTCTCATTAATTATTTAGTTGGAGCACATCCACTTATTTAATTAAACAATTTGCAACTTCATCTTGTTTTTATCAATATTTCAGAACTATGTTTAATTAGCTGGAAAGCATATATAAATGCAACAAAGGTTATACATTATTTTAGGACCAATGATTTGCACAAATTTAAGACAAATTACTTCTAATTGTAAACATTGCAGAATAGATGTACTACCAACATTAAGATGGTTATTGAAAACAGAGAAGTAAATGAAGTTGATAGTGCTAATGTTCTAGGGATAATCATGGACAAACATTTTGACATGGGACCAGCATATAAACCATATCTGTAATAAGTTGACCTCAGGATTATTTGCAATGAAAAAACTAAAGAATCTGGTAGAAGCCAAGACACTAACAATAGATACTATGGTTTAATCTACCCACATTTAACATATGGGATAACAGTATGGGGACGTACTAAAAAGTATACTAACAGAGTGTTCCTGCTACAAAAAGGAGCAGTAAGATTAATTCTGGAATTGAATCAATCAGATTCTTGTAGACAAGCTTTCAAAAACGTAAACATCTTAATCTTATACTCTATACAACTGTGAAGTCATACTAATATAGTGGACAAATTGTGGGAAAACAATCAAATACATAAGTACTTCACTAGAGGAAACACAAACTTTCATATCGACTCAACATAGATTACAAGTATATAAAACCAAACCTATTGCTGCAATACATGGGTTGTATAAGGTCCTTGACTATTTAGAAAATATTGATAATACAAATAAATTCAGGAAAGAAATTCTGCCTGGAAGGCTACTTCTATTCACTTGATGAACATCTTAAAGGATTTAATTACCGCATAAATAAGTAGTATTGCAATGTATTGTGACTTTGTGGGTTTGTAAAATTAAAAGTCAAGTTTGCAGAAATTCAAAATGCTCTTTATTTCCATAGAAAGACACTTTTGTGCAGCCCTGAGCAGCAGAATGACGTAACATACACAAACACAATCTCTCAGGGTTTCTTGTTACTTCACCACATATAAACAAACAAAAGAATTCACTTTCAAATCACTACACATGCACAATTATCGTTCTCGACTACTGTCACAATTTACTAACAGCTCCGCTGCACAAGTCAATTCACGAGTCCATAGTCAATTGCTGGCAAAAGCTCACACTGCAGCATTTATATCCAAGCCGCTGTCTCTCAAAACTTGTTGAAGTAACACAATCTTTCATGTTGGACAGAGAAATGAAAGAATTATCCAGACTATCTCCATCTCTTTCCCTCTTGGCAAGCACTAGCGCACGCAGGGGCGTGGGCGTGTATAAGTTTGACTTGACAATGTTAATGGAATCATTTGTATTTGCTTAAGCAGATAATAAATGAATGAATTGACTCGAAGATTTGTAATGGGCATTACTGTTGTCACCATGCATCAGGCACCATCCTTAATGAAGGTAAGTTCTCTCTTTTTGGCTGGACTGTCCATGCTCAAACTGCGTACACGTGTTTAGCTGTAACTGAATGACCATTGTTTCAGTATCGGAAAGACTTCAGAAAATGCCAGATGACACTGCAGGACAGATTCGTCGATGTACCACTTTAATAGAACAACTACGCCACCTCTTGGATGCTTCAAAGGCTGGGCAAACACTGCTGGTCAGCATTACAGTACCGCCACAGGTAACTCATACTCAGAAATCATTGAGAACACTACAAATACAATATATTATTTTTATTTATTTTTATTGTGTTAAACAAGACAGATAATAGGCAGAAGATTTATTCAAGTATTTATATTCTACATGTAATGTTGGCATATTGACACTTTATAAAGCTATATAATCATTACCCTAGGCGCTCTGTTATTCTTATGTTTGCAAATGAATTCCAACAACTTGGTTCAGTAGTAACAGATTTGATGATTGTCGATTAATATGAACATATAAAAGTGTGGGTTTGGGAGAACAATGCAAAAGCAGTTTTTTCCCTTATTCTAACAGATGCAGATTTGCAATGAGTGACTCATTGAACACAGTGACCGATAACATTGCAAGTTAATGTTACAAACTATGGTCTATTTGGCCTATATTTTCTTTTTCCCCCTTCTTTTTTTCTTTCTCAGAATCTTTAAACCAGTTCCAAAACCTATTTCCCCTCTAGTCATTGGTTGTTACTATTTAGTAGATTTATCACCAGTATATTCGGATGAATGCTAAGATGTGTCTCGTAGGAAAGATTACATGCTATGATTTCCTCTTTTGATTGTTGGAATCTGCGAATCATGGTAAATAATTTATTACTAATATACAGGGGGATGTAACCAATGGTTTGGAGAGTTCTGGATTGAAACACTAGAATTTTGATGTTTAAGTTGCTGTATCCTGCAATTAAATTCCAACAAACCGACTACATATAGTTTTTCAATTAACTTCCATATATTCATATTGCTTTAAAAATAGTTTTGTAGATACCTAGTTTGCTTAAAACTGATAGTTGATTTAGATGAAAAAGCCAATGCACTTCACTATTTTAAATAGGCCAACAAGTCTTGAGGAAAAGAATATTCTTTTAAAGACTATGGTTGGTCCTTCAGTTGGAAATGGAAGTAACAGCTCCCGAAACTAACCCCTCAAAAAATTAAAATGTAAATGATGTAGTATGAAAAACTGACTACAAATAGAGTTGTGAATTAATTGTTTATGTTCAGTCCATATGTGCTTTTTATAGGTAATTGATTAAGGTACATACCAATACTTAATGTCTTGTCTTTCTGGAATGAAATTGTTATTAAGAGTGACAGGTGGATAAAAGCTTTCTCTGACGTTACATGGTGACTTTCATTTACTTTAACTCTCCACTTTTTAAACCATATTTCTATAGATCTTGTACAAGCTTAAATTAGTATTTGGATCTTCATGAACTGAAAGAATAGCTGTGTTATCTGTAAACATTGTTTTGTAATATTTAGAAATAATGTGCATACTTCTTCAGGTTAAACATCAATTCAGTTGGCCAAACTTGATCAAATACCTAACATCAAGAAATACTCTTAAGCAGTTCTGTTTTTCTTATGCAAAGTTAATGACCTCAGTTATTCAATGTATTTGTTCAGTTGTGGTGTCTTGTGGTTGGAATCCAAATTGGGAATTAGTGAAAAATGAGGTTTCAGGTTAGTCAGAAATAATTTCTCAAGTCATTTAGAATTTATTGTATGTAACT
Organism: Mantis religiosa; assembly: GCA_030765055.1. Classification (NCBI taxonomy): domain Eukaryota; kingdom Metazoa; phylum Arthropoda; class Insecta; order Mantodea; family Mantidae; genus Mantis; species Mantis religiosa. The sequence continues at coordinate 91,401,274 of CM060947.1, read as the reverse complement.
AATTGGTTGGTAAAATTTTATTTCATTTGGAGATGTTCTTGGCTTTAGGATGACACTTTGTGCTGTTTTCCAAGCTATGGGGAAGTAACCAGTTTTTAATGTAGCATTAAAATTAAAGTAATGAATAATCTTACTTTGAATGCAACTTCTGAAGAATCTGTCCAGTGATGAGATCATATCCTGGAGTATGTTTGGATTTAACTGTTTTGTAACCATTCTTATTTCTGTGCATGATAAAAATGTAATTAGAAGTACCATTTGAAAAGAAGTGTGGAAATATTTATCTCATCTTTGACTTCTTTTTTAATGCTGGAGAAAAATGGGTTTGAAATAGTGAAGAAAGAAATTTCAGCAAGCATATCTGCTTGTTCTTGACTACTTAAACCGAATTGCTATCATTTTTTTGAAGTGCTGTTATCAGTTTGGTTTGTTGTTTCAACTTTATAGTTCTTTCCATTTTGAATAATCTGTTATTTCTATAGGAGTGAAGTTTTTTTTAAATATTCTTGGACATCCTCAGTTTTAAAATTGTGTCAGAATTTTTTAAATTCTTGTAAGGCTTTATTGAATAAATTTTTATCAAGACACTGGGTGTGTATTTCAGGGAAATGGATCTCAGTCCAGTAATAACTTACAGTCCTCAACATTGTCATCTCGTGCACGAGCAAAATTATTCACTAATGCAGACAGAACAAAACGTACATCAACAAGATGTTTGGGACCTGGTCAAGATGGAAACAAACAGCAAAACAATAAGGATACAGAGGAATCCTCATCTGTCCCTTGTAAGTATAAATAAATGGTGTATTAAACTTTGATGAGTATAAATTACAGTCCGTTTATTTTTAATGATGGTATAGATTGCCACTGTTTTTTTCCATAAAAATACTTCTTTTTTAACATATTGTCCGATTCTTTTTACTTCAATGTAATATGCAGAGTAGAGCATCCAGCCTTATAACAACTTGCAGACCTTATGGCAACATGATTATATCTTGATGTTGATCTTGATGATTTTTGGACATCAAGATCAAAAAAATGAACAACAAACTCACTTTTGTTATTTAAAGGAAACCGACACACAGATAATTATATTAAGAACAACAGTTTCAACCCAAAACATCAACATGCCATTTTCAACAGTTTAATCTTTCGGATGATCAACTTTCCACTAAACAGAGAAGATTATCAAGAAGAATACCTGCACATAAAAAAAGTAGCTATATCCATCGGTTTCAACCCAAATTTAGTAGACAAAACAGTTAACAGACTCAACAAAGCTAAGAAAATAAAAGAAACCACCACCCTAGAACCTACAGGAGAAAAAGAGAAAAAACTTTTTAAAAAATTCACCTTCCATCCATCAGCCTATAATAAATTCCAAAAAATCTTCTCAAAACACAACATAACTCTTGCACCTCAAAATAGGTTTAATATCAGAAATTTGTTAAAAGGCCCTCCTAAAAATTCAATCACTACCAAAGAAAAACCAGGAATCTATGAGATCAAATGTGAAACTTGCCCTAAAATGTATATAGGAAAAACAAAAAGAAATATTAACATCAGAACTAAAGAACATATAAGAAACATTAAAAATGGTGAAACAGAAAAATCAGCAGTGGCGTTTCATTTTTTGAATACTAGACATGACATCAACTTGGAAACATCTCTAATAAAGTATGTTAATCACCCCATAGACCTTTCTGTATGGGAAAAAAATCTTCATTAACAAAAATCGTCATAGAGTCCATGAATTTTGAAACTCCACAACTGGACATCTTTGACAAGTACATCACCGCATCTATTGACAATATGGAGAAAGAGGAAACCACTACAATTTGCACTAATTGAGTACCAGCTGATGATAGGAGGAAGAGCTCTTGAAACATGTCCTGTTAATAAACAGTGTAAGTGAAGCAATGTGTCAATATCTTCTCGATTCACTTTTGTGCTAATAGATAAATGCCATCCTGACATTAAATTCTCCATTTGACTCATATATTTCCCCGGTAGACCACTAGGGGCTCTTGCATCTGAGATATCGTTTGTGGCGACTTACTATCGTAAGTACTTGAGTCCCAGGCTTCATCATTTAACTGTTATTATTTTAGTTAATTGATGGAAATTAATCATTTCTCCACACTAGCTGTTCATAGGCTAAGGTTTTTGATGGATAGAGTTGACATGAAAAATTCAATGCCATGGCCGGGACGGCACGTTGGCCATGGTAGATCAAAGCTTAAGAGCGACTGGATGGAAACCAGGAGATCCGTGGTTCAAATCCCGGCCATGGCATTGAATTTTTCATGTCGACTCTATCCATCAAAAACCTTAGCCTATAAACGGCTAGTGTGGAGAAATAATTAATTTCCATCAATTAAATAAAATAATAAGAGTTAAATGATGAAGCCTGGGACTCAAGTACTTACGATAGTAAGTCACCACAAACGATGTATCTCGGATGCAAGAGCCCCTAGTGGTCTACCGGGGAAACATATGAGTAAAATGGCGAATTTAATGTCAGGACGGCACGTTGGCCATGTTAGCTCAAAGGTTAAGAGCGACTGGACGGAAACCAGGAGATCCGTGGTTCAAATCCCAGCCATGGCATTGAATTTTTCATGTCGACTCTATCCATCATAAAATTGTATTTTAAACTTAAAAAAATAACAAAATGTATACAATATAACAATTTTTAACTTAAAACTTCACTTAAAGAAATGATGACACTTGTAAATTTTCTGGGATCGCGATTTCATGTAAAATTTTTACACACCCTCAGCCGGAAACAACAAAGCTGTCGTCATCTTTACAAATGCTAGATGTTAATACGTTCTTGTTAGTACTACCAAAATCTGAAAATAAAATAAATTTAAAAGCTTAATCGACTGCCTGTATTTCAAAATTCAGTACGCGATGTTTGTTTTTTTAAATAAAAATCATTTCCCAAACCATTAAATTTATTGGACTATTTAATTGTTTTAATAATTTCACTTCTGGATTTATTTCATGATTAAATAACCAAAAATGATCTGCTACGTCCGATTTATCAGTCTGTTTGTACCTAATGTTATGAAAATGTTCTTTCGTTCTGGTTTCTAAATTACGTTTTGTCTTTCCAGCATAAACTTGATTACAATCGAAACAAATTGATAAATAACAGATTTTTTATTATTAGGAATTTTATCTTTTTTTAAAAGAAATGCAATAAATTTTTAATACTATATTTATTTTGAAGAACTAAAGTTATACCAAACTGTTTAAAAACTTTTTGAAAATGTTATTAGCCCAAGGATGGTAAGTAAATTTTTTAAAATTATAGTGGTCTTTTATTTTTTTAAGGGTAGAAATATCATTAACAGTTTTTTGATATTTAAATTTTTCAATTTTTTATTTATAAAATCTTTATTAAAACCATTAATTAAAGCAGTATTAATAATATGTTTATATTCTTTATTAAAGTCATCTTTATTCATGTTTATTTATTAATCTATAAATCAAACTATTGAAAACTGCAAATTTATGGGAAAAAGGGTTAAAACTTTTTTTATGTAATCTATATGAGTACACTTCCTATAAATACCAAAGTTTAATTTATTATCATTTCTTACTATCCTTAGATCTAGAAAATGAAGAAATCCATTAATTTCAGTCTCTAATGTATCTTGCAAATTTAGTGATTTTAAAGCATTGTTTATGAGTTTATCAGGAACAATAGCAAAAATATCAACATATCTATACCAAACTTTAAAAATTAAAGTTAATGCTTTAGGGACTTGCATTTCGAAAAAACTCATAAAAAGATCAGCAAGAAAAGGTGAAAGAGGATTACCCATTGCTAAGCCAGAAGTGTGTTGAAAAAATTCACCATTAAAATTCACCATTAAATAACAAAATATCCAATAAAGTTTATCTTTTTACAGGCAGAGCTTTATGTTCAGGATTTTAATACATAAGGTCAACAATGCGTTCCTTACAAGAAAAAAAAAGACATGTCATCAAAATCCAGGTCTGGGCTATAGTGTATATCAAACTGCTTCAGTCCTGATGTAAATGTCTGGGAAGAAAGAGAGAGAGAGAGACAAGTGAACCAGATGACCATTTGTGTTGATTGGTCAGGTGAGGTAGTGGAGTTATTTTTTATTGGTATAACTTCCCTGATTGCTTTTTGTCAATCAACGTAAGTGATCTGTCTCACTATCACTGTCTCTCTTTCTTTCTCCTCAGACATTTACATCAGGTTTGAAATAGGATGACATACATTATATAATGGAAGTTGTTTTGGAATCATGTAATGAAATATAATAAATATGGGAAAAGTGCTTTTTCCAGGAATGATTAATGTTTCAGTGTATACATTGCTTATGTAGCCTTGGCAGTCTAGTATCAACCTGGCAGTTTTTTTTTTTTTTCCATCACTCATTTGTTACCAGTTTACCAGTTCATATTATTCCTCTACAGCATATTTGAATAACATATTTGTTGTAGGGAGTGTTTGATTAAATTTCCTTATACCATAAATGGTATATATAAAGAAATCCTTCTGGATACTACTACAACTAAGGGGATTCTGGGTTTATATCACCCAAGGCTGTATGAGGGCTTATTTTGCCTTCTTTAGCCACCTTCTGGATTTCCCCAGTTGCCATTGAAAGCCACACATGTGTAGGAAAATCAGGACATGTGGTAACTCTCTCTGCGTGGTATTTCAATGCACACTATGTTCTAAAAATAAAACTATAAAAGTATTTATAAACAGTAGAGCTTCATCAATAAAACCTTTTTAAACCACATCTCGAACTGTAAAAACACTTAAGCTCCTCTTACATTTAAAAATTAGGACATGTTTCAGCTGACGATGGGGACGTGGGGTCCTTGAAACATGTCCTCATTTTTAAATGTAGGTGGAGCTTAAGTGTTTTTACAGTTTGAGATGTGGTTTAAAAAGGTTTTATCACACTATGTTCCTTTGGATTTTTTTATAGCTCTAATGCCCGATTTCACCAGCAAATGTTAAAATCAACATTAACAAATGTAACATAACAATTGTCACAGCGCTAACACTACTGTTAAATTTCTTGCATTTCACCAACCTGTTTTCTGAAAATGTTAACAAACACATGTTAATGCCAAAAACTTTGTAAATATTACATCTATAGAAGGCTATGGATGAGTCGTATTATTTTCTGAACATACTGCAATGCGCTTTTGTTTTCATTTTCGTCTGCACAGTGCACACAGCTGAAAAAAATGGCGGGTGAACAAAATCGTAAACAAAAACCGTGAGACAAATTTGTCATCGATGAAGAAAGAATTTTTAATTGAATTGCTGACGAAGTTTAAGGATATCATGGAAAATAAGAAGATGGATGTGGTGAATGTAAAAGAGAAAGTTGTCACGTGGGAAAATATTGAAAATGGATTTAATTCAAATGCATGTGTCACTACTACAAGCACCAAACAACTTCGTCAGTATTACATAAATTTAAAACGAAGTGCGGATAAGGACAAGTGACTTAAACGTTTCAAGACGGGAGGTGGACAGTGTAATATCCACATAATTCAGTGAATTATAAAATCGCAAAGTTATTAATACTTGAAGCAAAGGCGAGATCAGCATATTTCTTTCAATGCATATTCTAACTCAGTAAACGTAAATTTAAAATGAGGAGCAAAGAAGGGCAAGTGACTTGAACGTTTCAAAACGGTAGGTGGACAATGTATTATCCACATAATTCAGTTATACTTGAAGCAAAGGCGAGATCAGCATATTCCTTTCGATGCATGTTCTAACCTCTCTTGTACTTCCACAGTAACCTTCATAGCAATTTGTTTCGACAGTCTGTACCTCTGTAGAAAATTTTCTTCTGATAGTACCTCAAAATCATTTCTCCTCTTAGGCCATACTCTATTACAAATGCTGTTCAGATGGTCTTAAATATAGCAAATCAACATCAGTAGCTGAGTTCATGCCATCTTGACTATTTACAATTGTTTAGGACTTAACACCATAAATTTAGCTTGTTAGTTTAACAAGAGATTTAACACAAGTGTTAAGCTAACACTTGTTGGGGAAATGCAATTTTTATTTTAACTATTGCCAAACTGGTGTTCAGTCTTAACATCTGTTGGTGAAATCGGGCATAAGTGCTGCAAAATTCTTATGAACATTCCATTATCTAACACAGTTTGCTTCTACGAGGGTGAGTCAAATGAAAACCTTAAATTTGTAATAACAAATCAAAATTTTGTGCCGCTGTCCTGTAAGCTGATAAACATGCTACAAACAGCATGCAGAATGGCCTGTTGGTGGCAGCATAGTGCAGATGCACACAGACCGTCGCAGTATCAGTATAAAGATGGCTGCCCCACTTCCGACTTGCACCAGGGAAGAACAGAGTTCTGTTATTTGGTTTTTGCGTAGTGAAGGTGTGAAACCTATTGAAATTCATCGACGAATGAAGGTTCAGTACGGTGATGCATGTTTGTCACAGCAGCAAGTCTACGAATGAAGTAGGAAGTTCGCAAATGGTGTGACTTCAGTGGAAGATGCTCCACGTCCAGGTCAGGCACGAGTTGTGACTCCACAGAACATTGCAGCAGTTGAAGCCATATTGAAGGAAAACCGCAGAGTGACACTGAATGACATTGCAGCATGTTTACAGATTAGTCATGGGTCAGTGCACCACATTGTGTATGATGTGCTCCAATTTCACAAAGTGTCTGCAAGACGGGTGCCATGGCAGCTGACTCATGAAATGAATGACGTGTTGATGCTTGTGAAGAACTTCAGCGCTTTGAATGGAAAGGTTATGGCTTCCTTGCAAGAATCATCACTGGGGACGTAACCTGGGTTCACTTCCACCAACTGGAAACGAAGAGAGCGAGCAAGGAACAGCGCCATCCCTCATTACCAAAACCAAAGAAGTTTTGAACATAGCCATCAGTAGGGAAGGTTATGCTGACTCTTTTGGGATGAAAAAGGCATCATTTTGGAGCATTACATGCCTAGAGGGACCACTGTCACCAGTGCATCATACACAGATATCCTAAAAAATCACCTGCTGTCAGCAGGTGTCCTTTAGTAGCATGACAATGCAAGGCCCCACACTGCCTGTACAACAGTTACAACAATCACAGACCTGCATTTTGAGTGTCTTCCACATCCATCATACCTTACCCCAAGTGATTTCCATATGCTTGGACCACTCAAAGATGCAATGGGAGGAAAGAAGTTCCGTTCTGATGAAGAGGTACGCCATGCGATGCATGAGTGGTTGCGCGGACTACCAAAAGAATTTTTTTCTATAGGCATGCATGCACTTTGTAAGCGCTGGATTACTTGCATTGAGCGTGGGGGAGATTATGTAAAAAAGTGATACAGCTTTGTACCACTTCTGCACAATAAATAATATTTAAAGAATATTTAAGGTTTTCATTTGACTCACCCTAGTATATAACAGTGCCATAATGACAAGCAAAATAGTGGAAACAGCACCTTTTTCTTTCTTGTGCTGCCATCTGTTGTTTCAGTCAATTATATCAAGTACACATCCCCTGAACTTCTATGAGATGTTCTTTCTAATGACTTAAGTTTCTTGTAAACTCAGTAACTAACAGTGCAGCTATACTTGTTTATAATCTTTTTTTTTTGAATGTCCTGCATTATGGCTTTACAGCATGTGAGGTTTAGGGAATGATGTAGCCTAAGGAAATCTCTTTTGAGTACATATATACTGATGTTCTTTGCACTATTTCCAATATTTTAATGTTACTGCAGTTAAAATGTATCTTCATTCTTTTGCCAAAGATTAACAAGAAGCTTTACCATTTTGAAGTATTTTCCATAAAATTGAAATTAAGTTTTTATTTAGGATGCTCTTTAACTACTGTGGTTTTCAACATCTCAGTCTGCATTAGGAATGAAAGACCACTTAATTTTGCTAAGAGACCTCTTTATCAGTCCTGAGTTACTTTAATGTGCCATAAATGTATGACACAGGACCACTTGACTATACATCCCTTCCAAAGGATGCCATCAAATCATGAATGTTACTATCAGAACAAATTTTCTTGTGAATTTAACAGATGGTGCATCTGCTGTGGAAGCTACACCACTGGAGAGTCTCCCAGGTTTAGCAGACAGCCGGAGTATGTTGATGGCTGCAAAGAAAAGTTGTGAAGAAGGTGAAAAACAGATGCCCAGGACTTCAACCCCAGCAAAACCAGCTGCTGAGATGCGTGATCCAGTGCCTAGCTGCAGCTTTGCTGAAGAGAGCCATATTTCTTCATCACCGAAGCGGAAGCCGTAAGTTCCTTGCTTTCTCCCTTTTTCTTTTTAAGCCCTTGTCCTCCCTTGTAAGTCATATTGGACAATGAAAGAAATGGGTGAAGTGATGCTCAAATAAGCCCAGGCTGCATGGAACTTAGAGAAACCCGATATTCATTTTTAAGGATGGAAAATGCAGGGAAAGAAATCTTATCCAAATAACTCACCCTGACCAAGATTCAAACTTGGTACCTCTTGAATGTGAGACAGACATGCTACCACTATGCTAGAGAGTGGGCTTTTGAAGCCGTGCTCTGTTGGTAAAACATGAATAAACATGCAAAAATTTTGTGACAAATTCATGGTGGTAGGGGGGGGGGGGGAGTGCAGTAAGGTGCAAAAAGAACATTTTTATATGTATAGTGACTTTTCACTCACATTTACTTGCAAAATGTTGAAAATCTGCTTTCATTTGTAAATTTTTACCTTCAGTCATGAAAAAAGTGTAGACATATACACAATTTTCCAGTCCAAAAGATAAAGTAGGATGTATTTCATGATTCATTAAGCTCCTTAGTAAAAGTGCCAATGAGGGCAACACTTAAAGCATTGTGGTACTCTGTGAAAGTCCTGCATTCCATTGGAGAATTTTGAGGGTGTTCTGTAATTGATGTCCTGCAGCAGATGTCCTCACCCGGAGATCCGAACGGGGGACTATTTTACCTCTGAAAAATTTATCTGAAGGACTTGTCATGTTTTAAGTAGCATAAATGTAACCGTTTTTTAAGTGGACACCAATTTTTTGCTTGTAATGGTGGTTACATCATCCACTCACTTTAACCCCCAGTATGTCTGGATGGTAAATGGGTCCATCGGAAAAAATTACTTCAAATTACTCTATTTCTGAAGCCTTTAATAAGTATTACAGCTCTCAGCATAAACTTTCCTCTGAAGCAAAAGGAAAACAAAGGCAGATTAAAAAAGATCTCAAAAAATTTAAAATGTGCCCAGAACAAACAAATGATACTTTCAGCAAAGAATTCACCATAAGGAACTAAATCATACCATCCATGAGTTGAAAGATAAAAAGTCTCCTGGACCAGATAAAATACATGCTGAATTTCTGAAACATCTATGACCAAAGGGAAGGAAGGTACTACTGAAATTATTTAATATATCATGGACCTCTACTGTACCTACAGAGTGGAAAAAAGCAATAATTATTCCTATTCTAAAGAAAGACAAAGCACCTGACAAAATAAATAATTAAAGACCAATTTCCTTAACAAGTGTCATTGAAAAAGCAGCAGAACTTATGACTTCAGCAAGGCTAAATTAGTTCTTAGAAAGTAATAACATATTAACAACTGCTCAAACAGGATTCAGACAATACTTGTCTACTAAAGAAAATACAATTCAACTATCCCAAGATGTCAAAGAATCTTTCAACAAAAATCAAGATAACCTATCAGTTTTCATTGATTTTGAAAAAGCATATGATTCAGTATGGAGGCATAAACTTCTTGAGAGACTTTCAAAACTAGGCATTCAAGATAACATGTTTAATTGGATCACTCAATTTCTCTCTCAACGTTTCTGTGCTACAAAATACAATGACAGTACATCCAAATTCCGACAAATAAAAATGGGCCTACCACAAGGTGCAGTACTGAGTACAACCTTGTTCAACATGCACATCAATGATCTTCCCGCGGCTGTATCAAACACAGAAATAAAGACAGCTCTTTTTGCAGATGACGTGATCATGTGGACATCTTCCCTACAAATAGAGAAATCCAAAACTTCAATGGAAAAGGCTCTGATACTATTGGAAAAGTGGACTGACAACAATTTGATGAAAATAAATACTGATAAAACAACATTCCAAATATTTAGCTTAAAAAAGAAAATCCCTAAACTAAATTTGCAGAAAACAGAAAACAAACCTGAAACAAACATATGAAACAAAATATTTAGAAACAATTTTTGATTCAAAATTATCTTGGAGACATCATATTGAAGCAGTAGTAAACAAATCAACAAAAAAAATTTTCAATTTTGAAAAGATTAGCTGGAGTCAAGTGGGGCAGTAATCGGGAGACACTGAACACCACATACAAAACATTCATCAAGCCAATACTTCTTTATAATGCAGAGGTAGTAATTACAGCAAACAGTTCTAACATAAATCACCTAGAAGTATGCCAAAATCAGGCCCTGTGACTAATAACCGGTGTAGCAAAATCAACTCCAATCACGGCAATGCAAGCCTTAACTCGGAACTATCCAATACATCTAACTTTAGAGAAGCAGGCACTAATACATGCGGTTAAAAACAACAAAATGGGAGAAAAGATTACTACAATCAAGATGAAAACACAAACAAGTTTCCTACACAAAGTTATGGAATTAAAAACAGATCTGAATCTTCCTAATTCTAAAGAAAACATTTTAATCAAAGAAACCCACTTACTTTTGAACCAATTAATATTCAATTAGATTTAGAACAAATAGTTACAAAAACTGAAACTTCCAAACCTGTACCAAAAGCACTAGCATTAGAAACTGTGAACAATAGATACGCACCTGAAGAATGGTTACATATCTACACAGATGTATCTAACTTGGACAACTCAGGAGCAGGAATTAAGTGTGCACTGTTCTCATTCTATCAACCAGCAGGAACCATACAACAAATTTTGATGCAGAAGTAACAGCTATTCATATTTCACTCTAACACGTTCTACACAGAATAGATAAATTCAAAAATGCTGTCATACTTTCTGATTCTAAAGCAGCATTATGTGCAATAAGTTCATATAAAATGAGGTCAATCCAAATTAAAGAATGTCACAAAATGATCCAACAACTTCAAAAACTACAGAAAAGAATTATACTACAGTGGATACCTGCACATTGTGGAATAGCTGGAAATGAATCAGCTGATTTTTTTGCCAAAAAAGGTGCAAATTTAATTCAGAACAAAAGTAAAAACTTACCCTTTACATTCATAAAAAGATTAATCAAAAACAAACATAAAAACAAACAAAACCAATCAATATCTAACAAAGCCAAAGATAAAAAATGGAACATTTTAATTAAAAATCCAGAAATTATTCCAGAAATCCCACGTAATGCTGCAGTAGCAAATTTGAGATTACTTACGGAACATGATTATTTGGCCAAACACTTAAACAGAATAGGAATATATACAAGTCTAAATTGTCCTCTGCAACAAAGAGGAAATGTCTGAAGAACATCTTTTAACCTGTGAAGCCCTACCTGCCGGACCCACTACACAGAAATATTGGAGAGCAAGAGAGCTAATGGCTTCATTGCCAAAGCCTAGCATTTGAAAACAACAACAGTATTGTGGTACTAACATAATTCACCTACACTTACCATCATTGGTTATCTTGTTTCAAGTATTCTGATTAGCAAAATTTAACTTGCAGAACTCTCATAAATATGAATCCGGTGGAAAACCTTTTGTGTTGATTCCATTCCTTTGTAATGACAAATCAATGTGTCTAGAGTTCTTTACAGTATTTCCCAAGATAAGCATTATAGAAAAGTGTAGTTTGTTTGCGGCATATCTGTATAATTCCCTTACTTCAACTTGTAATAGAAAACATGCATGCGTATCACTTTGTTGATAAGCCACAAAACCACTATATTAATAGATGTAAGTGAAAACAGTCTACTTACTAATTTGAAGGAGAATGCTTGAATATAGAATGACTAGAGGCATTAATAAAGGCATCTTGAATATATATGCAAGAGCAAATACATTATATTAATGTGCAAATTCGTTTTTATTTAGCACATTGTGACAAAAAATGCATATAGGCAGGTCAAAGCCACACAGCAGCACCTAAGTTTGTTCAAAATGATATTTGCTGTAAAATATTTAAAGCACTGCAAGAGAACACAATTATTGGAGAGTGGTAAAAAGTGAATTGTTTTGAATGTGTTTGCAAAGTGTTGTGAGAAGCATCTACTGTCAATGTTCAAAATAGCTGTAGAATGTACTGGCACATTAACAGATTATTATTTCACTTTTTCTTGATATAAAATAATTAATAAACAGCATTTATAAATAAGTAATGAGCATAAAATATAAAAATCAGTGATAAGTGCAATGCTATGAGTTCATGAGAAGTATTGTGCATTTAAAGTTTATTCATTTTTTTGTGTGGAATGAGATGCCCACAGTAACTTAATTGCTTTTGTGAACAAAAGTAAGACAAATTTTCACATTATTTTGCTTGAGACTGAGTCAGAATTAAGCATGGTTACCAACTTTACGGTTTGCCTGTAAAGCCTGCGGAAGTGATGGTTTTAAAACTTTATGGAAAGATTCAAAGTATTAGATTTTCATTTTCACATATATGGTAAAGATAATAAAAAATCAGGGAAATTAACCCCAGATAACAGATGGTGTAACATGGAGTGACAAATCCCCTGTAAATAAAAATAATTTAAATAAGAAGAGATCGCAGAGCAATCAGGCTTGCTGGCTTCTACATCTTAATTCACAGGGAATTCGTTCCAAAATAGATGATTTTAATCTACTTATAAACAAAATGGAAAAATATTAAGTTGGAATAATTAGCCTAAATGAGCACTAGTTGAGAAAAAAGGAACAGTTTTCATTAGCTAATTGTTATGTCAGGAGCAATGCAGCCTGTTGTAGTACATATATACTAGTACAAAAAGAACTTAGAGCAAGTAAAGGTTAGGCAAGATCTAAAAATCCTGGAGGAAGATTTTAATTTTGAATTGTGTGCAGTTGAAGTCAGCAGCCTAAATACAGTTGTGATCTCTGTCTATAGAGTGCCTTATCATTCCTCATTACAACCATTTTTGAAAATATTATAGAAATTGATGTGTACATTTTGAAATGAAAGAAAGAAAAAATATAGCTTTAGATAGTAGCACTAACCTAAATATAATGAGGAATTTCACTTAAATTTAAATGGAATTTCACCAAATATAAGATGTAGTGGGGCATCAAAAACTTATCTTGACACTATACACCAACATGGCTTTGAAATTAGAAATCAATTCTCTACACAGAGTACTACTTTTTCAGGCACTTGTATAGATCATATACCAACAAACAGTATGGAAATGAATGTTTCCCTCTTGAAACGAATCTTTCAAATGGAGAACTTAATGTCAGGACGGCACGTTGGCCATGGTAGCTCAATGGGTTAGAGCGACTGGATGGAAACCAGGAGATCCTGGTTCAAATCCTGGCCATAGTATTGAATTTTTCATCTTGACTCTATCCATCAAAAACCTTAGCCTATAAACGGCTAGTGTGGAGAAATGATTAATTTCCATCAATTAACTAAAATAATAAGAGTTAAATGATGAAGCCTGGGACTCAAGTACTTATGATAGTAAGTTGCCACAAACGGTGTATCTCAAATGCGAGAGCCCCTAGTGGTCTACCGGGGAAATATATGATTCAAATGGAGAATTTAATGTCAGGATGGCATGTTGGCCATGGTAGCTCAATGGGTTAGAGCAACTGGACGGAAACCAGGAGATCCGTGGTTCAAATCCCAGCCATGGCATTGAATTTTTCATCTTGACTCTATCCAGCAGAGATCAAAAGTTAAATGTAAACATGTGATTAACAAACATATCTACAATTCTGAGAACATTAGTAATTTTAAAATAAAATTAAGCAGCCTAACATGGAATTTTGATCCCTTTCTTCATATTGATACCAACTATAATAATTTTGTTAGGGAGATTATCGAGTGTTACAATTCTTGTTTTCCAGAAATCAAATACACGTAAATCACTAAAAATTATTTGCTGACTGGTGTACAAAATCCATAAAGATCTCTAGTGCATGTAAAAGATGGCTGCATAGTAAATACAAGTCAGCCACTAATCCAAGCATAAAACAATATTACAAAACCTACAACAAAATCTTTAAAGCAGTAATTAAAAAAGGCTAAACAAATAGCAATTAAGAGTTACATAAAAAATGCACATAATAAAAGCAGAGCCACATGGACCGTAGTAAAAAGTGAATTAGGTTTGAGTAAAACTAAGAATACTGGGCCATCCTCACTTCAAATTATCGAGATGCTAAGAAAAATCCAGTGCTTTATATGAGTACTTTGTAAACGTGGTAGTGAGACTTGGGAGGTTCTTCCATCCCTAGAGAACGCAATAGCAGGCCTATATAAAAACAGTTGCCCCATGCTCACACCTGCATTTAATTTTGAAATGGTCTTTCCAGATAACATTAATTAAGTAATAACAAATAAAACCAAAAAAAAAGCCAAGGGATGTAATGCGTTATTTTTAATAAAAGAAATCAAGCATGAAATTAGTGGGCCATTTTGTCAAATAATCAATTAATCAAAGGCGACTGGCATCTTTCCCGTTAAGAAAAGCGCTTGTGAAGCACTTGTGGAAGATATAAATTTAAAAATTTTAGGCCTATCTCTATACCTCCTGCTTTCACAATAATTTTTGAAAAAATTGTACACAGTCAATTGATAAGATATTTAAAACAGTATAGCAAACTAACTGACTCACAACATGGTTTTAGGGAAAATTTCTTAACAATATCAGCATTAATAAACCTAATAAATTACATATCTCAAAGACTGGATGAAAAACAATCTGCTTTGCTGATCATATGTGACAACTCAAAGGCTTTTCACTGTGTAAATCACGAAATATTGTTAAAAAATTAGAATTTTATGGTATAAACAACATGACATTAAAATAGTTCCAGTCGTATCTTAACAACTGCAAACGGAAAGTAATTCTAAAAGGTAATAATGGTGAGGCATAATCAAACTGGAACACAATAAAAAGTGGAGTACCACAAGGAAGTGTTTTAGGACCTTTGCTTTAAATACTGTATACAAATGATCTCCCAAAAAAACAAGTGAAAAGACAACATATGCCGATGATACCACAATTAGGATAAAAGCAGTAACTATAATAGAGGGAGTGCTAAGCCAGCAGTGGTAGAGGAAGGTTGTGTTCTTGAGGTGCTCCTGCGTGTAGAGGAAGAACGTCTTAAGTTACAATGGGAGTGGATATTACATTGTATAGAGCCAGAATTGGGCAGTTTAGAAGAGCAGAGTTTGTGAACTTAAAAAGCAATTTTGGTGAGAAGATAACTAATATACTGGTTTTTGCAAGTAGGTATTTTAATCCTTCTATTAGTGATTGGTGAAATTGAGAAGAACCCTGGTCCTGCAGACAATAAAGTATTGCTGGAAAATTTAACTGAGAAAATCAATAAAAACAAGGTATGGAAGAGCGAATAGGGAAACAACTGCAAAAGATGTCAGTTAACATCAAAGAAGAAGTCAAAGCTGAGGTGCAGGAAACAAAAAGAGAAATTAATATGATCAAGGAAAGAATGGAAAGAATACAGAAAAGAGAAAGAAAATTTAACTTATTATTCATAGGAGTCGAGGAAAGAAGAGATAAAAGGCCAGTAGAAAATATAACAGAATGAAAGAAAAAGTTGAAAATTGATTTGTATGGATGGGAAATCATTGAAGTCTATCGAGTTGGGAGACAGATTGGAAGAAGAGCAATCATAGTGAAACTAGCAATGTCCCAGCTAGCACATGAAGTACTTATAAGGGCTAAGAAATTAAAGGGAGCAGAAACTTTTATCAACAAAGATTTATCGCCAAAGAAGAGAGCCTTGCAGAGAAATTTAGTAAAGAATGAAAGAAGCAAGTAGTCAGGGAAGAGCAGCGTACATTAGAAACTTTCAGCTGTGGATCAACGGAGTGAGAACGTTGCTTTCGAAAAATGAACGAACCAAGGGAAGCTGGCCCTGGCACAGAGTAAATCACTCAGCAGAAGTAGAAAACCAGACAGGAAGAACGAAGTTCAGTCAAAAAGGAATGGGCATGGATGACGGCAGTAGAGTTTGTTAAACCCAAAAATTGCATATCAGCACGGTAATGGATAACACACATGCAGAGAAGGCGGCAGATAGAACCCAGACAGCTGATGAAGCAATGACGTGAACAGACAGGACATTGGCGATGACGTCAGAAGGAGGAGAAAGGAGAGAAACATCACCTAATAAAATGTCACTGAGAAGAGAGGAAGTGATAGTTCAACTCGAGTTGGCACGGGAGGGGATGAAGTCATGGCAACACGTTAGTGAGAAGAATTTAGTAGGGGAAGGGGAGGAAAATGGTATTTTATCATTGGAACATGGCAGTATATTAGTTTTGGGCAGAAATTTGCCGTCCACCTCGGGACAAGGGATGAAATTAAGAATTGAGGATCTAGATTGATTTAGATTTAGGTCAGGATCCCAATAGGGAAGGGAAAATATAAGGAGGCTTGGATTCTGAAATTGTGAGGGAATTAAGAACAAAATCTATGCGGGGAGCTTGAATTTGTTATTGATGAAGCTTATTTAACGGTAGTAGAAACGTGGTTAAAGGAGGAACAGATATATGTAAAGGAGTTCGAATATATAGGGGTACAAGGAGAAAAGAAATACTATGGGCCGTCTTACTGGATAAACAAATAGATGAAAATGCGATATGTATAGGAATGGTGTGTGTGCGTGCATGCGTTTTACACTGGAGTATTTTCAGAGCAAGTGCACATGTCTTAAACAGGTAATTTGAGATAGGAGACTTATGGCTTGTTGGTTTAAATGTCACGGCTGTAAGTTTCTAAAGTACCAATACACCACTGCTAATGATAACACCACTTGAGTCCACAACACATGGAAATGAAGAGATCTTTCGGAGCACTCATGATGGTGCAATGGTTATGGCATTAGCTTTCAAGTGAAAATTAAACAAGTTCCAGTGTCCCTCTTTTTGTTTTTTGTTCTGAATTTTGTTTGGTTGGTTGTTTCTTTGATATTTTGTCTAAGCTTTTAATTCCTGTGTAGATGTGTGCATTTTACAGAATAATTTCACCTTGTCAGTGCAATTACAATTCTTTCTAACAAAGGTTAAATTGTGCTTAATAACTTTCACATGTTGTACACCTAAATGGGAGGTTGTTCAAAGGATGAACGAACTTATGTAAAATAAAAAGTATATACAACTCTTTACATCATGTTTATAGGAACTGCTCGAATGTAAAGTTGACAGCAGTAAAGGAGCAACTGTTATGCTCTGTCCAACATTTCATGTGTGTGTCGAATAACTTCACATACTAGTATTATTCGAGCAGTTAAGTCCTCTTCCGAGGTAATAGGTGTTTCATACACCAGAGACTTGAGGTGATTACAGAAAAAGATATCATTTGTGTTGAGGTAGGGAGAGCATGCTGACCAAGCTGGCTAGTCAGATTCACATTCTTAATTAAGAATCACCATTAGAATTTACGTATTAAAAAGATGAAGAAAAAAATCTGACCACATAATAGGAAGAGAACCAATGACCTTTGGAACCCCAGTTTTTGGCGTTACATATTGGGCCAACAGAACACTTACAGAAACAGCACTAGATTAGGCTAAATGTGCAAGAAGGTAGCTAATCACTGTTTTGTGTCGCACTGGCAGGTGATTAGTTCAAGATTTGAGAGATCTTTGGTGCATTAAATCTTGAGAACAGTAATAATGAGCTACTAAGAATCAATATTTCTGTACTCGGGAAGCATTGTAATTCAATAATTTCAGCCACCTTGTTTAAATACCAATTTATCAACATCTGATGCCAGTTAGGTTTAACACGTTTAATTGCGTTATATTTAGCTGTAGACCATGCATTTCCCATCTCAACTTGCATACATTAGTTGCATCTATAGCTTCTGAAATTATTTTGGTGTAGTTTATTAACAATGAAATACGCTGTGTGTGCATGCGTGGGTACGTGCTTTCATGTGTGCATGTTTTTTTATCTGAAAAATTATTTGTGAATTAAATTTAATGTTTTACAGTAAATGTTGAAGTTTGACATATGTTCTGTTAGTAACCTAGGTACTGAGGTACGATATTCAGATTTTATTTATTTGTTTAAGCTGTATGTATGCTCTTTCTTTGTGGTTGCCAGTTGGACAAATGTAGGATTTCTACAATTGCATCAAATTCTGTATATATCAGGGTTTAAGAGAGTATCACTAGTATCACTAATACCACTAATCTGATCGGTTAGGCCTCAGAGGTATGGCAAGGCATTCATTTCTGTTCTTTTTTCCTCTCTGTTGGCCTTTCAATATATCCTATTAGTGTTCCCTGTATTTGCTGAGTCAGCATGATGAATTTTGCTAAGCCCATCCTGCACTCTTTCATGGTATGCTGTTGGAGGATCCAGCAACTGAGTGGAAAAGGTAACCTGTACATGGAGGAGATACCCTAGGAAATTGTGTTTACCATATTTCTCTGTAGGACTAGCCATTTGTCCTTAGAATGTTATTTAAACACTTCTTTTTTTCTTGAATGAGATCTGGGTCACATGTGATTGGCTTTTAGAATAGTGGCTTATCATTCCTTCATGGTATTTGGATGTGAGGATGCATCCAAATATTGATCAGTATGCATGGATTTTCTGTATATGGAGCAACATACTATGCTGGTGGCTTCTTCTTGTACCAGGACATCTAGAAAGGGAAATTTTCTTTTTCTACTGGTCACAGAAGAAATATTCTGGAAACCAAAATTTCTTGAATCAAAGAAATGAAACATTGCTGAAGTTGAATCTTCTACATCTGCCTAAATGGAATGGTTTGGAAGACATCAATGTGGCACATTGAGGTATGTACTTTCAGCTCATGATGTCACCTGACTCTCCTTCAGTGTCTCATCCTTTTTGCTCCTTTCAGCGGCAAAACATAAAAATGGTGGAATGGGAATCTCATGCTTAATTCCTTTACAGTAGGTGTTCACTGCTGCTGTGACAATATGTATGTAATGATAGAGAATTTTACAAGAGATTTTGATTGAACAGTCAGCAAAGAATGGTACTAAAAATTATGGATGATACAATTAAACATAATGGTGACTGGTAAGCAAAATTGAATTTTAAGTTTATACTTCATACTTTTATTGTATAGTTTATTCTACTCTTGTTATCTATAATGTTGAGGCTGTTAAGTTATTGTTCCTATTTAACCTAATTCAATGACATACCAAATGTCATATATTCTATTATATATATTTTAACTAATTGAGATTATTATTATATTTCTCTGTTAAGTATTGGTCATTTATGCTTTAAATCATTTTTAAAATAAGTTACATCAAACAAGATTAGATCGGGCTGTAAATTAACTGTTTGATGCCAAATTGTAACATTAATATAGAGCTGATGTGTATTTTTTTGTATCATTTGTTAATGAGCAAGGGGGTGTTCACACTAAAATTTATTTATATTTGATCAGGGCAACAGTGCAAACAATCAAGGAGAAGTTTTCTTCTTAGTAATCTTAGTTTTTCTTCTCATATAGACATGAAAATCAATGGATGTTTGATTCTAGTCTATGAGATTATATAAATATAAATTGGCAAAGTTTCATAGCGTATTTTAATTGTGAGTCTACAATTGTAATGTTTGAGAAGTGAAATAAAAAGAATTAGTAGAATCTATTCTCTTTTTATGGAGAAAATAATTCTCTAAAACAGTTTTACTGTCTTCACCTGTTACCATGCCCTAAGGAAAGTTGCAGAAGAAAAATGAAAGGAAAGTATCTCACGCTCATGTAGAGTAGTCATCAGTATTGAAAGCCAAGTACAATATTTTTTTTATCCATTGAAATTGTCTCCTTTATGTGGGACTTTAAAGAAAAGCACGAACAGCAATAAAAACTGCTGCAGTTGGAGCCCAATATAGGACTATAATTGGAAAGGATGAAAGAGGACATAGCTGTCCAAGACATTAATGCAATTAGAATTTAATTTGACACCACAACACTGATCAACATTATAATGTGTGCTAAGAAAAATATGAAGTAGATAAAGTATTGGAACAAAGGTGAGTAGCAATGGAATAAAAAGTATCTTAACTAATGTAATTTGTTTTTAAATATTTAAACCAAATGCAAGAGAAATTGTAGTATAATTAGTGTTATGCATAAAAGCGATAGCTTTGAAGGCTCTCTTTCTGAAGTACTATCCATTTTGTACCAGATTTAAATGACATTTGAAATTCCATTGTGTAAGGACTATGATACATGATACACAAAATTTATATAATTTTGAGTTGAGCTAATACTCAATACTCCACTTATTGCTAATATTTACCTAGAACGTGTTTCGTTAGGGTCTTCCTAACATCATCAGCAGTTGTTGACTAATGGACGTCGGTTCGGTGAACTCCACGGAGGTGATAGGTGCATCTCTGTAGGTATCTTGGTGAACTTAAAATTTGGGTTTTCTTCAAAGGTAGTGTCGAAATTAAACAATTTTCTTTCATGTTTCTTTATGAAGATTTTTCCCACGTGCTTAATGCAGCTGGACCTTGGACACTTTTTAATAAGTGAATTTCTCGTTCTAAATCATGATTCTCCTTCCAAAAATGGTACGCTACCACCGATTTATCTATTTCTTTGTTCTTGATGTTTCTAAATGCTCTTAAGCCTAATGTTCAAGTTCCTTTTTGTTTTTCCAATGTAAAAGTTGTCATAGCCCTTTCAATTTATCCGGTACACACCCGATTATTTATCTGTGGGTATCTCTTTTGTATTATGTGTTTTCAAAAGGTGTTGTACACTAAATTTGTTCTGTGGGACCAAAGTAATATTGTGTTCTTTGAAGACTTTTTGGAAAAGGTGTGTAGCTCTGGGATGATATGTAAATTTTCTGTATGAAGTTTCATTGCTGATTGGGGAAAGAGTAGTTACTTGTTTGCATCTTTGTTGTCTTTTGAATTTATCAATTTTCTTGTTGACCAGTTCAGCACTGAATCCATTGTATTCTGCAATGTGAATGATATTATTGTACTGTTTCATATATTCCATCTTGTTTAAAGGTACATGAATGCCAAATTCAAGCTTATTATGTTTTCTGGTAAGTTTCAAATCTAAGAAAGGGATTTCATTGTTTGTCTCTTTTTCTATGGAAACTTTTATTGCAGGATTTTGTAAATTAAGTAGTTTTAATGCATCATCCACTTGTTTCTCATTTATTATTGCCCAAATGTCATCCACATATCTATACCAATGTTTGAAAATTAGTGGGAATGTCTTTGTGATCTTTGTGATATGGGTTTCCAAAAAGCTCATGAAGAGGTCTGCCAAAAATGGGGACAATGGGTTGCCCATAGATAGGCCTGATTTTTGTTTGAATTTTTTTTTATTGAATGTAAAAAAGGACTGTTCAATGCAAATATTAGTTAAGTGAAAGTATTCCTCTGATGTTTTGGTCTAATTGTTGGGACTGAAGCCATATTTGCATGTATTCTATGAGTTTGTCTCTCGGAACACTTGCTTGCTTTATGTACAATATAGATATTGGTTCTATTAAAATCATAATTCCACGTATATCGAGATTTAACTGTATTGGAACACCACAGTGAAGCGAAAAATTATTAAATTTTAGATGAGTCGTATTTCTTACACATCTGCTTCACTTTCGTAAGTGAATACGAAAGTGAAGCAGATGTGTAAGAAATACGACTCATCTAAAATTTAATAATAATTCCACGTGTTTTCCGTTTTCTTGCACATTTTCCAATGCCATGTAGTTAATAGCTCAGCTACAATAATTATTACTTATTTTGTGATAAATACTCAACCTTTTGTTATACTGGGTTAATATAGCCTTAGAAATCTTCGAAGGAGTAACAGGTTAAAATGGCGACCACGACACTACATCTACGATCATGGCCAATTTAGTTTTCATACCACCTAGTCACGGAACGCCTGAGTGATACTGACCCACGAAAAGTGTACATTTACTTTCTTGAAAGATAGTACTCCAATTGATTTGTGTTTTTTCAAGAATCTATGAAATATTTCATTCTTTCACTCACAAGAAATGCAGTCAAAGTCTATTTAGAATATAGTCAAGCAACTCTCAGAGGACACATGCAAACCAATAATGTTAAGCCTGGAGGCCTTTAATTCCTTAGCTGTTATAAAGTAAAATGCA
The DNA here is from genome assembly GCA_030765055.1 of Mantis religiosa. Taxonomy (NCBI): domain Eukaryota; kingdom Metazoa; phylum Arthropoda; class Insecta; order Mantodea; family Mantidae; genus Mantis; species Mantis religiosa. The sequence continues at coordinate 91,378,940 of CM060947.1, read as the reverse complement.
ACAACTTTCAATAATGCAAAGCTAAAAACTATAAAAATATCGAAAAAATAATAGGCTTACCTTGATATTTCCAATTATCAAGGTACCAATGGTATTGAGATCCCTCTCTTCTTAATGTTACAGTCATTCAAGTTCGAAGAGAAAGTCTAACAATCCCACACCTATGAAGAACCAGACACCAGGCAAAGCCAGATGGTCTCATTCAGAAGAGAATGACTCAAATGAGAGTGTGGATTTTTCGGTAAAATAATTCTCATATTTATAATCTAGAAATTATCAGTAGAGTTCCAGTGTTTTTTTTAACTTTTTTGTTTGTTTATGCAACTTATATCAAATAGAACAGTTTTATAACTATCATTTGAAATTGTTGTGATAATTTCTGGTGGTTTTGTGTTTTGTGTTTTTGGTTATTCCCTTTTTAAAATAATTGCTATTTATTCATGTGAGGAGGTGACTAGTGAATATGCCTCTAGGCTACATTCTGCTGTTGAGTGGAAGCAGAAATTTAAAATTAATTCAAAATAACTTTACATTATGTATCTGTTAACAATTTTGAAAAGGCTGTTGAAATTCTAGAAACTGTTCAAAAAATTTCCATGCAGTAAATAAAATCTTAGACATATTAAGCTCTAAAGTGAAGGACTTTCTCTAAAATGAAATGGATGTAACTTGATGAGAATAAACTTGTAGTGCTATATCATATCATTCACATTTATGTAAAATAAAGAGTAAATAAAAGTACTTAATGCAGTGAAACCAAATTCAGAAATTTCCATTTACTATTTTACTTGAATTTTACATCAGATTTTTATGTTATATATTTAAGATTTTGTATTATTTACTTTAATGCATGGTTCTACAATGAAAGGCATTTGACATGCAAGAATGTCCAAATGAATTAAATTATAAGCTAAGAAGATATAAATGAACTGTAAACTCTGTGGTATGGTAGTGCTTTCCAAATTTCTAGTAGTATAATTGGCTGTCCATTTGAGCCTATACTGTGCAAAGCATCATAAAAATAGTAATGGCCAATTAAGTTTCCTAAGTAAACTGTGAAAATAAAATTGCCTTCTAAGTACAGTACATAAACTGCAGCATCCTCAGTTCTGCATGGTGCAAACCAATAATTTCAAATGAACAATACTAAAGGATAGCTCTCAATATTTCTTACAAGGAATACTCTACTTGTTCAGATTGCAAGGTTAAAAATAAATATTTTATTTGTAAATTGTTAGGATCATTTCAGCACCAGCAACATGCTATTGTCCTGCAGGAGTTCTTTGAAGTGCCAATAAATCTACTGATGTGGGCTATTGGCTTTGAGCACATTTAAAAGCCATAGACCTGTAACAGGTTCAAACCCACGATCTTGGGATCAGTAGCTAATGCCCTACCACCTTAGCCAGCCAGACCAATTGAAAGGTTAGCTGGTGAAGGTGGGTACTTCAGAAATTGAATGATTTTAACCCCAAGTAACCTTTGATTTTTCAGTGTTACATTTTCAACAGTCAACATTGTTTCCGGGCCCAAATGACCTTGCTGTCGACGGGCCCTAAAACCCCACACACTCACTCACTCAACATTGTTTCCCTTGGTGGATCTGTCTTCACATTCCAGATTGATGTTTTATTTCTCTTATGTATTTTAAAATGTTGTTATTCAGTGTTATTGCAGTTCAACAATAAACAGTGTATCCACACCTAATTAAACTTGTGATAGAGCGTATATTACCACAGTGATGAACCTGACGTGAATTGATATTTGGAGTTGCATATTATTTAAGTGTGGTATTTAAATATTATTGCCAGCTCAAACAGTGATGATATAAACTTTACTGCACCAAACAAGAAGCAGCAAATTCAACAGCTTGTGGTTAAAACTCTATTTGTCGTTTGTTGTAAAAATATTAAAACATGGCTAGTTCAATTAAAGGCACAGTTTGCTACAGCCAGTATTACTGCAGAGCTCACCAAATTCAATAATGTTATTAGTTCGCTTCAACCCAAAGTAATGGAATTACGTGAATTCTTGACGAAACTGCTTTTCAACACACCATTAATGGACCTGAAGACTATATTAATAACAGAATTCATTAATCGACTCCCAATTAATTTAAAGAATTCAAGGTGTCTAAAGGACGTAAGGTTACATACTTCTGACAGAACTTAAAACTGGAAGGGATTATGTACTGGCTGTAAGTTCACATTTCCAGTGTGATGTTGCTTTGTTTCCCTATGCATTTTAAAAAACTTGTTCAGTTCTTGTTTATAATTGTGATCTAAACAGGGTATCTACAGCTAAATAAACTTATGATGGCACTACATCAAAATAAGGCATATATTAATCATAACCTAATGCAACATGAAACAGATTACTTGAGTGAGTGACTTAATGTGATGAGCACAAACCCAGTTGGAGAGTTTAATGTTGCATCGGCATGTTGGCCATGATAGCTCAAGGAGTTAGAGCGACTGGACGGAAACCAGGAGATCCGTGGTTCAAATCCTGGCCGTTGCATTGAAATTGTTCAGTTGGCTCTAATTAATTAAAAATATCCATATACAGGAGTAATGTATTTAAAAGGATTAATTCCTCAATATGAATTTAACATTAAAAGGTTCAATGATAAAAATCCTGGTATTTAAGTACTTACAATAGTAAGTCGCCACAAATGTGTATCTCCAATATGAGAACTCTAAGTGGTTTACTGGGAAAATATGAGTCAATTGGAGAGTTTAATGTCGCATCGGCATGTTGGCCATGGTAGCTCAAGGGGTTAGAGTGACCGGATGGAAACCAGGAGATCTGTGGTTCAAATCCCGGCTGTGGCATTGTATTTTTTAGTTGGCTGTAATTAATTGCAAACCCAGTCGTTTGAAATTTCAGGTCTTGAAAATAGTTGAAAAACTATTTGTAGTCAGTTTATTGATACTTCATCACTTACATTTTTATATTATCGAGGGAAAATAGCCTTAATATAATTTTTTTAAAATAGCCGTAATATAATTTTGGAACAAAATCATTTCAATTTCTGAGAAGTGCACCTTAGCCAGCTACCTTTCGACCTATACAAGTGGAGTGGTTTTTTTTTTTAATTTTATTTTAATGCAAGAAGAAATGTTTCCTTATTTTAGGGGAATGTAAAATTGTTTTATAATGTAATGATATATATATACACACTTATTTTCAGGTACTGTCTAAAGCTCTTTTGGGCAACACAGAACTGCACGAAAAGCTGGCAGAGAAAATAAATAGTGTCATCTGCCCTACAGAGCAAAATCAAATGGACCCTGTTGCTCAGATTGCTCAGTGTGATGGCAGCATGGATACTGAATTGAACAATGCTATCAAAACAATAGTTTCACGTACAGAGTCTGATCCTCTCTTTGAAAAACTGTTAGAGGAACTCATAGGTAAGGAATGACTTAACTAATAAGTGAGATACAGCATCAGAGGAAATTGTTTGGATTATAATAATTCCTCTGATAGCACTTAATGTTGGAGGATGCAAATAAAAAAAAATTTAGAAGCTAACATTTATTTTTAAACAAAAACTTACATTGCATCTGCTGAAAACTTTGAATACAAATATATTGAAATTCAGCTTTATATATAAACGGTGTTCATTTTTATCTGTGATTTTACCGCGCAAAATTTCACGTCATCAATAGTATCACTGATGGAGTGAGTTTATATACGATTTCCCTAGCAGCTTGCGATCGTATTTGATGTGCTGACAGCAGCTTTGAGGCCTCCCTGTACCAGCAGGTGAATATACTATTTGAGAGGTGCCCGCATAATATAAAGGTGCATAATTTAGCCTGGTGTGTAGATACAATAACTATTTTTAAAAAAACTGTATACTGTAATGCTAATGCACTGCAAAGCTATAAAAGTATACGTCAATGAACACTTATTTCACAATGAACATCTGTTTTTCTGTTATAGTAGACATATATGCATATTGTAAATCTGTCACATAAATTAGAAATATTTCAATTTGATCTCAATTCTTTTCTATCACCCACAGTTTCCTCACAATGTAACTTCATTACAAACCAGAAAATTAGCAGAACACGTTCTAGGAATGAAAACTGAATTAGTGTTACAATATGTACAAAGTCTAAACAAGAAAACATCTCTAGTACATAGTCTTATGTGTCCATTTTCTTATATTTCCTTTCTTCTCCTTAAACACTGTCTGTATTGTGAGAAGGTATGCCTGAGGCCTTTCTGTCATAACATTATTTATTGCTTCTAGATTGGGACCAGTCACTTTATAGCGTCCAGCGCTTCTCTTTTTGTGAGTAACTAATACGGATACCAACATTAATAGACATTTTAATTAAGCTTGAGAATGATAAAAAGATTTATATCGTATACTGAATAAAACATAAGATGTTTATGTTGCAAACAAAAGTATTCAATTTGACGTAACCTGGACACTTGACAATGTTACGCTTCGAGAGACTTGTCTGAATGCCAGATAGCATTGCATAAACTCTTCTATGCAGCGGTTCAAATTATATTTATATGTTGCACCAATTTTATGACATTATGAAAGTAGCATTCAAACATGAAGATGCAGTGCTCTGTGTTCATATCCAGGGGAAGCTTGTTGTATTAGTTACCAGCACAACTACACTCAAAGTGCTGTAATTTGCATACTGTTTCGCAAAAATTACCGCTTCTTGTCTGTAGAGGGCACTATGATTTCAAGATAGACTCACCAGTCAACTATGACATCATTCTTGCTCAATATGAGGGCGGGAAATAACTAATAAAAATTACAATAGGTGCAACTGAAAAATCACCAGCAAGTCGCTTTTGGAACATGTATTATAACAGAAGATATTGTCTGTTTAATGAAACCTCTGCAATGACGAGATCATAATATGTGAGACAAGATGTAAGTAGTGTAATACAAGGCAATTTTAATGTATTTTAGAGTTTTTCTAGGCATTTGTCAGTGGGAACTGTTCAAGATACAGCAGTTCTATTAGTCTAAAACAATGAAAATGTAAACATTTATGCAAAATTTGTTCTGCCTAGAAACATCAAATATATACAGTTGAAGCTGCTTAATATATAACCCAGTTATATGTAATTCGTATTTAGACATAATTATTTGCAGGTCCTGGAAAATATGTAATTAAGAAACACGTTAATAGAACCTTATAAAATGAAATGCATTTATATGTACTGTCCCAACACTAGAAGGCAAGGCAGAGTAATATTTAATGTAATCACTTCTACTATCTGCATGTTGTTTATGTTCACCTTCCATATATGATAAGTTTGCTAGGCTCATCTAAAATACACAGTGTTGTCACATAGCTCAGCCATGCATAATACCTAGCACTGAATTTATTGAAACAAGCATTAGATCTGGGAGCATGGGCACTCAAGCACTCTTAATATATGCTCATTTCATAGTAAATAGGTCCACTACCAGAGCGGATAAACAGTTCAAGCCCCTCTCCCTCTTCAGGCCTGACTTGCCTTCTTGTGGTGGGTAGACAATTTGCAGTTATGCATATTAAGTTTCACTGAAATACAACTGAATTATACTAATTAAATGAGAGTGTTAAGTGAGCAGTGGAAGGGAACAGACGTGTGTGAAGGAGCTTCTGTTAGCTTATAGAAAGAAGGATATAAGGGACAATGGGGATGGATATTTCCACATACTGGTGTAGGATCGGAGCATTCAAAGCAGTTAAGAGGCAGTAAATCTAGAAATAGAAAAGAAGAAGAGGAACCATAAGATTATGGCAGTTGTGTTGACTACATTATTAGTCTCAGTGGGGTAGAAGTGAATCCAGAGCCAATGGGCAGAGGAAAGAATACTAAGCAGAGTGAACAAAGAAAAATGGACTAAGTGATCAGGTAGATGCTGCAGTAAGAGAAATCAAACAGGAAATCAAAGAGGAAGTTAAAGATATCTGGAAAGAAACGAATGGGATAAAAGTAAGGGTGGATAGACTAAAGGAATCAGAGGTACAATTTGTTATTCACTGGAGTGGAAGAACGTCGAGGGGTCTGGGCCATACAAGGAGTGTATGTGATATTCTGGAACGAAAACTGGAATTGAGATTGGGAGGCTGGGAGATCGCAGAAGTGTTTGACATAGGGAGAAATGCAGGAAGGAGAACAATAATTGCAAGATTCACGAATATGACCATAGTCTACAAGATATTGAGCAGATCAAGGAAACTAAAAGGACAAAATATTTTCAAAAATAAAGTTTTATCATTTGAGGAATTGGAACTAAAGAAAAAAGCTCATAATACAGATGAAGGAAGCAAGGATGGCTGGGAGAAAACATACAGTTGAAATTTACAACTTAAGATTGATGGCAGAAAAACGACACCTGAGGGGGAAAAGGACCTAAGAAGACTGGAAGATAGGCCAGAACAGGATATAACTCAGCAAAAAGCCATAACAGAGGCACAAGGTGAATCTACACACACGACAGATGGAGGAAGGGCAAAGTCCAGTCCAGCCCCGAGGAATAGAAGAATGGCTGACAAAGTAGGGAAGGAAAATGATGAATCGGCAATAGGCAGCAGAGCAACAACATACGGGTAAATCAACAGCTGTAATGAACGAGAGAGAAGATATGACGACATGGGAGATGTCACGAGATATGTCATCGCCAAAGAAGGTCCTCACATCAAGGAGGGAGGAAAGGGAAACAGCATGTGCTCTAGCAGAGAAGGGGAAGGAGGCATGGCATTAGCGCAGTGCAGCATCCAGTGAGGAAGAAGAGATAGGGGAAGTTGGGGGGAGTGGGAATGAAGTAGTGGGGAGGAGAAGAAAGTATTGTGTCATCACCACACAGGAGCATTCTCGTGCTAAAGAGTGACAAAAATAAAACAATGGAAGGTTACACACTGAGAAGAAAAAATTTAGAGAAGTTCAGAGTATGTAGAGTTAGGGTCAGAACAGGATCGCAATAGCAAACAGTGAGGCGATTGGGGTTTTGGAACTGTGAAGGCTTAAAAAACAAACTTTACTTGGGAACCTTACAAAATTTACTGGAGGGATTAGACTATTTGGCAGTGGTAGAAACATGGTTAAAAGGACATTATTGAAATAAAAGAATACAATTATATGGGTAAGGGTGGAGTATCACAAGCAAAGAAAGGGAGAGTATCAGGTGGGATAAAATTGTTTATTAAGAAAGAGCTGAATAAGACAGTTAAAGAAACAGGTCTAGAGCTAAAGAAGTATTGTGGATGATTATCCAAGATAAGCAGATAAATGACAGCAAAATATGTATATGTATAGTATACAACCTGCCAGTTACATCACAGTTCCATGACCTGGAATTATATAAGCTTTTAAAGAAGAACATAGAGAGGATAACAGATAAGTATATATATATAGAGGTAATAATAATGGGAGATTTCAATATCAGAATAGGGGAAAGTGATGTAAATTTAATGGATTGGTGGGAATCAAATGATGTGTTACAGGAAAGAGAGTGTGTTAGACATAGCAGGGACAAAATGATGGACAGAGGGAGTGAAAAATTTATTGACTTTTGTGAACAAAATTCTCTCCGTATTTTTCAGAGAATATACATTTATAAATTCAAACTGTCAAAGTGTAATTGATTACATATTATGGCCAAATAATCTGAAAGGCAAGTTAAATAACTTCAAAAGTGGTCATTATCCAATAATAACATAAATAAATCTGGAGCCTAAAGTAGGAGAACGGGTAGAAGGAGGAAAGGTAATAGAGATAAGGAGAATAAAAACATTCAAATGGAGGAACAGGGAGGAGGTTTTATTCGTAACATAAATTCATGTGTAGGACAAATTATAGAAAAGGGTATAATGCTGAACATTAGGGAAGATCACGCAGGAAAAGCATTAGAACTACTACAATTACTAGTAAAAAGGGCGAAGAAAGAAATGGAAACAAGGCAGAATAAGAAACAGGGAAGTACAGGGTGGTTGATGAGGAATGCAGAGCAGAGAAAAAAGAAGTATTTAAAGATCTTATTAAATGGAAAAAGTTAAAAGAAGCTATATAGGGAAAGGATGGAAAAAAAAAAAAAAAAAAATATGGGAAGCAGTAAAGAGGTGTAGTCAGGAAAGAGGAGGCAAAAAATGAGATTAAAGCAAATTAATGACAGAGATATTTCAGGGAGCTGATAGAGGAGGAAAGAAAGTTAAAATTAGAAATAAGAGATTTGGGAATATTGGAAATAGCAAATGAAGATCTAGACAGGCAATTCACAATGCAAGAGGCCCACCAACAATTAAAATCTATTAAAAAAGAGAAGGCAGTAGGACCCAATGGTATACTGGGAATTTTGGAAAGTGTATGGGAAAACAAAAATGGGCTTAGAAGTAATGACAAAGGTACTAAACAAGATAAAAGAAAATGATGACATACCAGAATGTTGGAAAATAAGCATGATCGTGTCTATTTATAAGGGGAAGGGAGGTACAAATAAACCAGAAAACTACAGGGGAATAATTATTACACAAATATAAATATTTGCCACTTGGGCTTCACTTATCTTAACAAATTGGTGTTGATACATTTTTTTTCTTTTGTATCAACACCAATTAGTTAAGATAAGTGAAGCCTAAGTGGCAAATATTTTTATTTGTGTAATATTTAGTGCGTCACTGTAACTAGCTTCATTTTCTACGTAATACAGGGGAATAAGTTTGTTATCTATATTAGGAAAATATTAGGAATATTAGCAGAAAGGCTAAGAATATGGGTGGAATAAGAAAGGAAGCTGTCTGAAATTCAAGCAGTTTTCAAGAAAGGAAAACAGACAATAGATAATCTGATCACACAGAAAATTAAGCTAGTTACAGTGAAGCAACATATATTACACAAATAAAAATATTTGTAACAGAGTCTCCACTTAAGAAGTTGATAATTCCTTCTTCTTTATAAAGATTGATTTCCAAGGCACATCGCCTTCGTCTTCAGTTTATTAACCCAAATAAACTGAATATTTAATATTTTGTTGGGTTAATAAACTGAAGACGAAGGCGATGTGCCTTCGAAATCAATCTTTATAAAGAAGAAGGAATTATCAACTTCTTAAGTTAAGTGGAGACTCTGTTACAAATATTTTTATTTGTGTAATAGATAATCTGTTCATAATAAAGACCGTAATAGACAAATACCTCAGGAAGAAGAGAGGAAGGGTATATATGTCCTTTGTGGATTTTGAGAAAGCTTTTGATACGATAAACAGGAAAGCACTAGTATGGAAACTGAGGATGAAAGGAGTAAGTGGAAAATATATAAAAGAAGTAGAGAAAATCTATGAAGGGGTGAAGTTTTGCATAAGGTGGGGAAAAATGTAATTACGGGGATGACAGAACAAAAAATAGGCTTAAGACAAGGATGCAAAATGAGTCCAGTTTTATTTAACTTCAGAAACTATTTGTAGTTGGTTTATTAATACTCGTCACTTACTTGTTTATATTAATGAGACACTAGTTTCAAAGGCATTCGCCTCCATTCTCAATCTCTTTCCAACTGAAAATGGAGGCGAATGCCTTTGAAACTAGTCTCTCATTAATATAAACAAGTAAGTGATGAGTATTAATAAACCATCTACAAATAGTTTCTGAGATTAATTTTGACATCGCTGTTACTAAATTCCTCCAAACACATATATTTATTTAACTTATTTATAGACAAGATAATAGACAAGGTTAAAGAAGGAAATCAGCACTGTCTGGTAATAGCAAACAAAGAAATTCCTGGATTGCTATATGTGGATGAGTTTTTTGTTGTTGTAATTTATGTCCTCCAACAATATCGGACGATGAATGGAATGGATGAAATGATGCTCAAATGAGTCCGGGGTCCATGGAGCTTACAGTCACCTGACATTCGTCTTACAGGATAAGGGAAAGCCCTGGAAAAACCTTATCGAGGTAATTCACCATGACTGAGATTCGAACTCGGGACCTCTTGAACGTGAGGGAGATATGCTACCACCACGTTACCAAGGCGGGCATATGTGGATGACTTAATGGTAGGATCTATAACGGTAGTAGGATTGTAGAAGGCAACAAATGAAATCCAGAAATTCTGTGAAGAGTGGGAAATAAAAATAAACATAAGTTGAAAGTTATGGTCTTCAAGAAGGGAGCTAAACTAAAAAAAAAAAAAAAAAAATGAAAATTGGGTACATAATGGCAAAAGGGTAGAAGTGGTCAGTGAATTTGAATACTTAGGAGTGAGGTTCAATAACAATAGAAAATGGGGAGCACATAGGAAAAAAATTGAAGCAAAAGGAAGGGTGTTAATGAATGGGATAAAAATATGCAAATATAAGCTAGAAATGACAACCAAGTGGTTAGAAAGAATGTAAGAGACACTAGTGGAATCCAGGAGATGCAGTGGAGATCTGAGAGGGGCGCAGAGGCAAACAAAACGGTGGACCAAAAGTACAGAAGGTTTTGTAAAGAGCTAGGCTTGCCAAGATCAGCACCTAGAGAAGTAACTGTAGTATTATTAGGAAAGATAAGAAGAAATGGAATAATAATGGAAAGAATAATAAAATGTTGGTATAGGTGCTTGGCCAAATAAGAAGGGGAAATTATGAAATTATGCATGAGACAGCAAAAAAGATTAGAGAACTCAAACAGTTGGTGGGCAGGTATAGGAGGAATTATGGAACAAATAGGAATGGGAGATATATGGAGATTAGAGGAAAGGAATGCAAGCATTGTGGGTAAATTGGTAAAATGCAGAATAGAAGATATAGAAAGGCAGGAATATGGGGAAGTCTAGAAAATATGAAATCATTACAATTTTACAAACAAATAAAAAGAAACTGTAGAAAAGAAGCATACGTAAATTACTGCAATAGGCAGGAGAGAGAAGCGCTAGCTTGAATGAGAACAGAAACAATATTCCTAAGAGAGAGAAGAGTTAGGGAAAAGGGAATTTGTGAATTGTGTGGTGGAAAAGATAGCATAGCACACTATGTAACAGAATGCAAGGAGTTAGCAATATGGAGAAAAAAGGTTTGGTAGGAAAAATGGGAGAAAGTAGAGAAGAGTATAGTAGCTATAAAAATGTTAACAGGAAAGGAGGAAAAAAAGTAAGAAATATGGGTGGGTTCTTACAGGACGTAAAAGAAAAATGGACATGAAATGTAAAGAATATGCGAAAGGGTAGAGGGGGGAGGGGGAGGGACTAATTAAGTAACAAGGAGGCATGGAGGTTAAGAGTTACCTGGCAGAGCAGAAGGCCAGGGTGTCATGTAAGCCAAGGTAGCAACAAGGTAATAAGATGAAGTAGTGTGGGTTAGAATAATTTATTTATATATAACTAAAAAAATGATCAATTGGGACTGTAAGCAAAAGAAATTAAAGCAAATCACTACTCTTCAAAACATAAATAAGAACTGGAAATACAAAAAATTCACTTTCCACCATTGGGCATTTCCGAAGTTTGAACAAATATTTAAAGATTATGACATTAAACTAGCACCACAAAACAGATTCTCACTTAAGAAATCGTTAAATAATCCCTTAAGAAACACAATTCCACTAGAACAAAACTCAGGCATATATAGAATAGATTGTGAAGACTGTGAGAAATTGTATATTGATTTGACAAAGAGAAATTTAAAAACTAGATTAACAGAACACTGTAGGAACATAAAATATAAACAAACCGAAAATCGGCCGTTGCTTTTCATTTCGGGAATGATGATTAGATTAGATTGATTTGCGTTCAGTAGGTTCACTTGTAGCCAGAAAAGGCTGTGAACATTGAACATGTCCAGAGATATAAAGTTTAATAGCATATATATGTACAAAAGCTAACATAAGACGCATATTATAGTATACAGGTAATATGAACAACAGTATGGAAAACAAAGCAGGGATAATTATATATGATACAAAATGAAATACTTTTTAAACCAGCTTTCACTTGACTTATGCCAGTACGTCTCAAGCTTTTTGCAATGGATACCATTCTTGTTATTTATTAAATACATATACATTAAAAATAAACTTTCAACTTTCATCAAATATTTATTGGTAATGATTTGTCATTGGAATAGTTAGATACTACTTTAGAGCTACAGAAACATTATCAGGATAATTTGTCATTTGACCACTACATCGGAGAGGAGATCAATCTACTAAAACCATTGTCAACAAAACTTGAACTTAAAACATGGGGAAAACATTTTATTATTAAAAACATTACACATATTCTAAATTTTGATGTGCCATCAGTGAGTGGTCTACTGAATTTATGTAAAGAACCTTCCGAGAAAGGGAGCCTATTGCAAGACATCCAGACGACAACCAACTGTGATGAGTCACTAATCAGCTTAGGATGAGGCTGCAACAGTCTCGATAAAGTCCCTGATTTTTTAAACGGACGTGAGTGAAGTTACAAGTTTTAAAAGGTATGACTCAATTTTAGTCTTTATACATGAAATTAGCTTCACTGTTAACAATGCTTTTATTTATAACTATTCATATTAACAGAATTTTATAAATATTTGGGAGTATATTTTGATATATAGCACATGGTTGTATCAAGTAGAATCTTTTACAAGGAAAACAAACAGTAGGCTCAAAATATTAAAAAGACAACCGGAAACTAAATGGCTACCTCTAGAAAAGTGCTAAACATGACATATGAAATATGTATCCATAAGAAATGGCTATATTAAACCCATCTTAAAATACTGTGAAGTATTAATAACCACTCCGAGTCTTGTAAAAAAGAATTAGAAAACGCTCAAAATCAAGCATTTATGCTTAATAGAGGTGCAGTTAAAACCACCCCAATAGAAACAATTCTCTTTGTAACATCTAATGAGCCAATAAACCTAGAACTTGAAGAACAAGCTCTATTAACTTATGAAAAACTCATAAGAATTCCAAATTTTAATAAAATAGACAAATCCAGCACATGAAATATACACTAAAAACCAAAAAAGGGTTTGTGCAAGAAGTAAAAAAGTTAAAAGAAAAACTACACACACCTATTGCAAAACAAAATCTATTACATTCAATTAGACCGCTTTGAAATAGAATATAACTAGGCCTCTGTGAAATCTTCAAAAGACAAACAACAAGCCCAGGTATTGTAAAACTGATAGCACTAAAAACTTTACAAACCAAATACCTTGAAAAAGAATGGACACATGGATATACAGATGGCTCATGATGATGATGATGATGATGATGATGATGATGATGATGATGATGATGATGATGATGATGATGATGATGATGATGATGATGATGATGATGATGATGATGATGATGACGACGATGACGACAATGATGGAGCTATAGCTGGTACATGTCAGTTTTTCTCCTTTTACAAAAATGTGGGAAAAAACACTACAAATTTTGATGGAGAAACTAATGCAATCTACACTTCTCTAAGATATTTGTTTGACTACAGAAATGTGGAAACATTGTTATTTTATCAGATTCTAGAGCTGCAGTCTAAGCAATAGTTTTAACTCAGAATCCAAAAACAGAAAAAATAAGGGAAGCTCATTGTTTGGTTAAACAGGTGGATTGAGTAACAATGAGAATGCAGACATCCTATCAAGAAAGGGAACCAAAATTCAAAATAAGATACAACCAAAAGTACTAATGGACTCAGTTAAACGTATCATCAAGAAGAAAATGAATAATTGTAAAACTAAATTAACCATAAATATATTAAATTCTAAAGGAGAAAAATTCTTAAAATACTTTAAACTAATTCCTGAACTACCTCTAAAAACAGCCATTGCCAAGTTCAGACTTATCACTTAGACATGACTGTCTCAGCAAACACCTACATAAAATTGGATTGTTATTATCTCCAATCCTGTTATGCAACAAGGAAGAGGAAATGATTTGGAACATCTATTTGTGAACCACTTAAAGCTATCCAGACTTGACCTCAAAATATTGGGAGGCAAGTAGGAGAATGGCTTTGTTGCTAAATACCTGAGTTTACGCGCGCACACACACGGAAATTTGAGTTCATTTGAAACACACAGAAAAATAGCTTTCCCGTGGATCTTAGGTTTGGTACCGATATATTGATGACATCTTTGCAATAATAGCAAACAGACATTTAAACGATGCATTAAAACTACTCAGTCTGCTGGAAAAAGTTATCCATTTCACAATAGAAAAGGAAGTCAATGGACAACTCTCTTTGTTTGACCTAAATATCATCAGGAATGACACAAAAATAAAATTTGAAATATACAAAAAGCAAACATGGTCAGAAAAAATTGCATAAAATATAGCTAAAAAGTGGATTGAAAGTTTCTCACCCCCAAACATTTCTGTGCACCATTTGCTGTGCTTCACAGGTTTAAATGCAATTGTCTTTTGGCACCCATTATACCTCTCATAAGACAACAATGTGTAGTATTGATTCCAGTTACTGTTACTCCCATTGTTTACCAGTGTGAGTGTGACCTATAAATGTGCTAGACGTTACGTTTGATGCATGTTTTTTCTTACTCTCCGATGGACACTGGTTATTTGAAGCATAAAGGTGAGTTAAAGAATGAAATTTCAGATGATATAATTCTATCTATAATTCTATCACAATTCTATCTGTGATCTGCAATAAATTAAGAAATGTTTACAGAGCTGTTGATTTGCACTCACAGCATAGGTTAAAGTAAACCATAAGTTTCTCACTCTGGTGAGAAACTTTCAAACCCTTTAAGAGTTCTTTTGTCTTTATTATTGCTAATTAACTTATTAATGCATGCAGGGTTTTAATTTTTTTTTCAACAGATGTCGCCCAGAGCAAGGAAATATTTATGCACAAAGTTCTTAGTGGGCAAGGGGTGTCAATAAAAGAATTTACACAACATCTGAGAGTTGACAGAAACAATGTGAGAAAGTGGGCTAGAAAAGAGGAGAATTATCTTGAGAATTATCCAAATCAAAAAAGAAGGATCATAGGGATCTGTAAGGTTAAAGTTACGGGCATACGAAGCGTTGTCAAGAAACTGAATTTCTCGATTGAATTCCAAGACAGTGGGAAGAAAATTGGGGCTACAACAGTAGGGCGCTATGTAAGGTCCACTGGTTGAAGTAAAACTGCCTATAAGGAACCAGTCAAACATTTACTCAGCAAAAAAAAAAAAAAAAAAAAAAAAAAAAAAATCAATGATTGAATGAAATTTTGTGGAAGATTAATCCGGACTGACTGGCCATGAAATTTGCCTGATCTCAATGGCATTGACAACTTATGGGCCAAACTTCAAGATAGTGTTTTGAACCCAGACCATGAAACAAGTATTAATTAATCACAAGGGTTCAAGAAAAATGGGAAAGCATCGACCAGAACACCACAAAGGATTTGGTGGAAAATTTCATTCAACGCATTATTGCTTGCCATCCAACAATGGCAAATTTGGTGTGTTTTAGATACATGATGTTTATAATGCTGAAGAAATAAATTGCCTAATTATTATTTAAAGGGCGTTATTTCTTAAAGCTGGGGAGTAAGAAACTTTCAGTCCAAGCGTGCAATAATAATCTTACACATACGCAAGTCAACATCCCTATGAATAAAGCAGAATATTACAAGGAACAAAAAGCCGTACTAAACATAGCAGAAGAAAATGAATAGAACAGAAGTCTGGTATTTAGGAAAATAAAGCTAAGCTAAAGAGAACCATTAGGAAGCAAAGCGTGCATGCACGCGCGCTCACACGCACGCACGCACACACACACACACACACACACACACACACACACACACACACACACACACACACACACACACACACACACACACACACACACACACACAACACACAAAGCATAATCACTGGATTTACTTACTGACCAGAAGCCTATAATAAATTCAAAAAGATCTTTAAAGAGCAAAATAACATTCAGCACCTATAAATAGATACTTGATATTAAAATTGTTAGGTTCAAAAACAAAAGATGAAATCCCACCACTCAGTAGATCTGAAATATACTGAATAAGCTGTAAGGATTTTGAAAAATTCTACATAGGGTAAACTAAAAGAAACCTGAACACCAAAGAACATTTTAAAAACATAAAATTGAAGCAGGAAAGCAATTCAGTGGTAGCATATCACTTTTGGAATGAAAACCATAACCTTGAGTAAAATCCAGAATTTTTAAAAGATGTGATGAAATAACAAACTTACATCGTGGGAAAATATTTTAATATGGAAATACCAAGATTGATCGATAAACCTTTGAAATCCCACCAGTCGACAATTTGATAAAGAAGTTCATTGTTCCCTGACCAGAGAGAGAAGACTGCAGGCAACAACAAATGACAGTTGGACCTTTGAGGTTGAAAATGAAAGCAACAGCTTCCGAAACTAGTCCCTCAAGAAATAAGAATGAAAGTGACATAGTGTGAGAAACCGCCTACAGATAGTTTTATCAAGTCATAAACATACTCAACAGTGTAACTGTATTATATTAAGCTTATGTGGAATTTCAATTATTACAGAATGGTTAATTTATACCTTGAATGTTTACATTGGCAGGGCCTGAAGAAGAGGAGATGACTCCTAGTCCAACAGAAATGCAAAGTGAAAGTGAGGATGCAGCAACTAGGGTGTCAGGTGAGGAAGAAATAGAACATAGTGATAAAGCTACCACAGCGAAGAAAAAGCCCTCAATGTCTGGAAGAAGTCAGCCTGAAATGGAGGAAGAACCAACTACAGAAGTGCCACTAAAGCAACGTCTTCGCAGTGCTCGACAGCGTAAATCAGATGGAGCCCCAACTACAGGTACTATAAAACTCCCATAACAATTTTCTTGGGAAAAAAAGAAACCCTTTTAAATGAGATTTCACATTAGACAGATATTTATATAAACCCTTTGAGAAAATCAAGTTATTTACAAGTTTGTAATCATATACGCAATTAACTGACGTTTGGAGCAATTTAGTAACAGTGACCTCCAAATTAATAAATTGAACATTATGATTCAGAGCAATTGAAATTATTAGGCCTGGAAAAAATTGATATACGAATCCCAGAACAAGAATGGTTACATATTTAGAACATGTTTCTCTTATGGAGAAAAATGGAAATGTTGAAGCTGGTGTACATTGTAAACTATTTAACCTATATCTATCTATAGGCACAAATGCCGCTAACTGATGGAGAGATAGCAGCCATTAATACCAGCCTAAAATAACTTTTTTAATTATGTTAATAAATTCAACAAGGCAACAATATTGTGATTCAAAATCTGCCTTACAAGCAATAATAAATCAATACTTATATGACAGCACAATAAATGAAGTAACCCAGTCAATTATGATACTGCAAAACTTAGGTAAACAAATAGTACTACAATGGATTCTAGCATATGTAGGATTGCCTGGAAGTGAACAAGCTGATATACTAGCAGAAAAAAGGCACACACAACAAACAGGCAAAAAATAAGAATTTATTATTCCACTCTGCCAAATCACAAATTAGTAATTAAATAAAAGCATTTCAACAAGAAGAGTTTAAAACTGCAATTACAGATAAAAAATGGAGTATCATACTGGAAGACAAGAAATACATTCCTGACTACCCACGTAGAAAATCAGTGGCAATATTTTGACTAACTACTGGTCATGGCTGCTTAGCCGCACACCTTCATAAGATAAATATATATAATACCTCACAGTGTACCCTCTGTAAACTTCCAAATTCAATTATGGACAAAGAACATTTACTACTTTGCCAAGCAAATCTAACAATAGAAAGAGATCTTTACATGCAACTAACATCTTGTTATTGGGATGCCAAAGAAAATGGATGAAGTCCAAGATCCAGAGCAACAACAACATTTGTAGTAAGATTTTTTTGACATTACATCATTTACTGACATTACGTCTTCATTTGCCTGTTAGTGTTTAGTAGGGATTTCTTTCAGGAAAATTTGACAATATTTGGTATTCTTTCAATTTTCAATAAAATATGCAGCTAGCTTACATTATGTTTCACAGGTGGTTATTTAAGTTTTAAATAATTTTTATTAAACTCTTCCTCTTTATATCCTCTATGAAATGATCAAGACATTATTTCATGTTGCATCTTTCCCTTTACCATATAGGCCTGTGATTTAATAAATCTCTCTTGTTCTTAATAATCATCCATCATCTTCTAGTATTATTATTTAAGGAAATGAAAGGGAAATGGTATATACTCAACCCTTAACAATTCATTCTGTAAAGAAAGTTCTGGGAATTCGTCATATAAAAATCTTGTATAAGAGGGGATTCGTAATTATTGTTGTTGCTAAGTTGGTACATCTTTCCTGTATACCCATGCAGAGTTTGATTGTCATCTGTCATCTAGTTTGTTCACAGGGCACCATTTTGTTATAAGACATACAGTGTTAGAAGGCATATGAGGTGGAGCAAGGGAGGGCTCACCTAGAGCAACTGTCCTATCATAAGCATGCAGCGTTGCCTAGTTTGGAACGCACAGCATAAGCGTGAGCAATCTTGCCCTATGTTATTACTTTTCATTACACAGCTGAGTAAGACATTACAAAGTGTCGTTAGAAACTACATATAGTTAACGCTCACTTTCTTCTCGGGCAGCCAGCCAGGTGAAAAGATGATTGGATATTATTTTACATATAGTTAAATTTAAAGGGAGTCGATTAATGACACTAAGCAACACTTAGTGTCAATATATTCTCGATTCACTTTTGTACTTACTTTTAAATTTTCCTGGAACATGTTTCAGAGACTTTGCCTCCATCGTCAACCGGACATCGACTGGTTCTCGGTGGTGTAGCTGGCGATATTTTGTCATAGGCCTCCTCTGGTGGCAGTTCAAGGAACTTGCTGAACAAATCTTTCTGGGGGATGTCTTTGTTGGATAGAGTCAACATGAAAAATTTAATGCCATGACCGGGATTTGAACCAGTAGCTCTAACCTATTGAGCTACCATGGTCAACGTGCCATCCTGATATTAAATTCTCCATTTGACTCGTATATTTTCCCAGTAGACCACTAGGAGCTCTCGCATCCGAGATACACCGTTTGTGGCGACTTACTATCGTAAGTACTTGAGTCCCAGGCTTCATCATTTAACTCTTATTATTTTAGTTAATTAATGGAAATTAATCATTTCTTCACACTAGCCGTATATAGGCTAAAGTTTTTAAGTTTTTGATGGGTGGAGTCAACATGAAAAATTCAATGCCATGGCCAGGATTTGAACCACGGATCTCCTGGTTTCCATCCAGTCGCTCTAACCCATTGAGCTACCATGGTCAACGTGCCGTCCCGACATTAAATTCTCCATTTGACTTGTATATTTTCCCAGTAGAACACTAGGGGCTCTTGCATCCGTGATACACCATTTGTGGCGACTTACTATTGTAAGTACTTGAGTCCCAGGCTTCATCATTTAACTGTTATTATTTTAGTTAATTGATGGAAATGAATCATTTCTTCACACTAGGCGTATGTAGGCTATGGTTTTTGATGGATAGAGTCAACATGAAAAATTCAATGCCATGGCTGGGATTTGAACCACGGATCTCGTGGTTTCCGTCCAGTCGCTCTAAACCATTGAGCTACCATGGTCAATGTGCCATCCTGACATTAAATTCTCCATTTGACTTGTATATTTTCCCGGTAGACCACTAGGGGCTCTCGCATCCGAGATACACCGTTTGTGGCGACTTACTATCGTAAGTACTTGAGTCCCAGCCTTCATCATTTAAATCCTTTAATGGATAGATTCAACTCAAAAATTCTATCCATCAAAAATCTTAGCCTATATACGGCTAGTGGGAAGAAATGATTAATTTCCATCAATTAACTAAAGTAATAAGAGTTAAATTATGAAGCCTGGGACTCAAGTACTTAGGATAGTAAGTCGCCACAAACAGTGTATCTCGGATGCGAGAGACCCTAGTGGTCTACCGGGAAAATATACGAGTCAGATGGAGAATTTAATGTCAGGACGGCACATTGGCCATGGTAGCTCAATGGTTTAGAGCGACTGGACGGAAACCAGGAGATCCGTGGTTCAAATCTCGGCCATGGCATTGAATTTTTCATGTTGACTCTATCCATCAAAATCCTTAGCCTATATATGGCTAGTGTGAAGAAATGATTAATTTCCATCAATTAACTAAAAAAATGAATACTTTGTTCCTATTTTTTGAAATGAAGATTTGTTCCCATGTGGACAGTTTGTGTTTTCCTGATGTATGTTTTAGTAGTTTTGGTTCTGGATTTATGTTGCAGTTTTTTTTTTTCCAAAAATGCGTGGCAACTGCTTATTTTTCTAATTGTTTATATTTCATGTTCCTAAAGTGTTCCTTTGCTCTTGTTTCTAAATTTCTTTTGATTTTTCCAATATAAATTTGACTACAGTCACAACATTCAATTTGATATAGACCAGATTTTTTGTTAGATGGAATGGCATCTTTGATGTTTGAGCAAATTAGGTTTTTTAAGGAGTAATGGTTGACTGGTGCTAGTTGAATGTTTTGTTTTTTGAATTTATCAAAGACTCATGGATGGTAAGTGAATTTTTTTGAAAAATCATATTAGTTTCTGTAGCTGAGAGGGTTGTGGTTTCCTTTATTAGCTTCTTTTTTGCTAAGTTCACTTTTCTGTGCTATTTCAATAATTTTGTTGTATTCTGGTATGTATTCTTTTGCTGTGAGAGGGATGTTGACCAGTCTGTGTGACCGTCATGGGTTTTAAATTTTAAAGAGGTTACCTTGTCCGCCATATTGTCAGCTGTTTTACTCCTTGCGATCAGGTGGTAAAATTTTCAAGGCTAACAAGTCTTTAAGAAGTGAAAATTATACCACATGATCGTACGGAGTAAAACAGCTGACAATATGGCGGTCGAGGTAGCTAGCCTCTTTAAAATTTAAAACCCATGACGGTCACACAGACTGGTCAACATCCCTCTCACAGCAGAACACAAAACAGAATTCAACAAAATTATTGAAATAGCACAAAAAAGTAAACTTAGCAAAAAAGAAGAAGCTAATAAAGGAAACCACAACCCTCTTAGCTACAGAAACTAATGATTTTCAAAAAATTCACTTACCATCCATGGGCCTTTGATAAATTCAAAAAAGTCTTCAAAAAAGAAAACATTCAACTAGCACCAGTCAACCAACCATTACTCCTTAAAAAACCTAATTTGCTCAAACATCAAAGATGCCATTCCATCTAACAAAAAATCTGGTCTATATCAAATTGAATGTTGTGACTGTATTCCAATTAATATTGGATAAACCAAAAGAAATCTAGGAACAAGAGCAAAGGAACACTTTAGGAACATGAAATATAAACAGTTAGAAAAATCAGCACGCATTTCTGGGGGAAAAAAAACACAACATACTTCCAGAATCAAAACTACTACAACATACATCAGCAAAACAAGAACTGTCCACATGGGAACAAGGAATTCAATTTTGACATCCCCCAGAAAGATTTGTTCAGCAAGTTCCTCGAACCGCCACCAGAGGAGACCTATGACAAAATATCGCCAGCTACACCACTGAGAACCAGTCAATGTCCGGTTGACGATGGAGGCAAAGTCTCTGAAACACTTCTGGGAAAATTTAAAAGTAAGTATTGTTTAATGTTATTAATTGACTCCCTTTAAATTTAATTTATTACAACACTGTTTTCAACACTTCCAAGAAAGGAATTGTACATATAGTTAGTTTATAAATTAACTGGCCACGATCGTTGCAATCCAGGAGCTGCACGCATATTCTTTGAAGTTAGGTTCAAGACCAATGCATACTGCAAATTGAGTTTAAAAGCTTTGGGTAACTGGAACAATAAGCAGAAAATTCATGTTTACATTGTGTTTGAATTGTTAACATTGTTACTTTAAAAGTCTGGTACCAGTGGCGCAGATACTAAGGGTATATATATATATATATATATATATATATTATAGGTGTATAGTTTCTCCAAGGTATTGTCATCTGTGGATGTGTGTGATCAGATCAATTTTTCACAAAAGCCAGGAACTCATGACCAGAGCGTGCAATGCGAGTGTTCATACTGTGTCACTTATTGTGAAACAGGCAAAACTTCTATCACAGAAATTGGTGAACCTTTATTTTATTTAAGCTAAAAACTCCTCTATAATAAGTCGTTTTCAGAAATCCAGGAACATTATTTGTAGTAAATAAGCATGTTAATATTGAATGTTACAGTTTATAATGTTATAATTATCCTTGCGTAAGTTTACGTTCTGAAAATTTGTCAAGTGACAAATGTTACTTTCCTTGTTTCCTCGCTATTTCTTCTGCTCTCTGGTGCATCAGTTGGCAACAGACAGCCACCGTGTGCATGCATTGGTTCAGCCCATTTGCCTTGTAAAACCATATGCTGTATAGTCATCTCAAAGGTATGTTGCAATTTTACAATGAATAAAAATTTTGAGCAAAGAATCTGTCTCAAATTTTGCAAATTTTTCATGCGCCAAATCGCTGAAATTGTTAGAGGGCTTATGATGAATCGACTTCATCAAAAACATGTGTGTATGAGTGATACATTGAATTCAAAAGTGGTGGAAGATTTGCCTCACTCTGGTTGGCCATCAACAGTTTCAACTGAACTGAACATCGCTAAAGTGAAGGAAATAGTGTCTGAAAATAGTCATTTAGGTCTGAGTGAGATGTCCACTGAACTTTCTGTGTCTCAAATGATTGTTTAGGCATGACACGTGTTGCCGCTCGATTAGTTCCGAAAGACTTGAACTTTCTGCAAAAACCTAATTCCGTAAGGATCACTGAAGATACGCTAGAATTAGCCAACTCCAATCCCACATTCATGAAATGCAATGTAACTGGTTATGAGATGTGGGCTTATGAGTTTGACATGTAAACCAGTCAATGAGCTTCTGAGTGGCACCTTCCAACTGAACTGAAACCCGAAAGGTCATGTGAAATTCAATCAAAACTGAAAGTCATATTAACAATTTTTTTCGATTATTGTGGTGTCATGCACTCAAAACTCTTGCCAGAAGGTCAGACAGTAAATAACTATTATATGAGCGTTTAGCTGTGTTTGTGAGAACAAATATGGTAAAAAAGATCAGATATGTGGAAACACAACTCATGGATTCTGCACCACAATAATGCCATAGCTCACAAGGCTATCATTGTGAACCAATTTCTGCCCCAAAACTTAACAAATCTCATCAAACAACTAATGTATTCACCTGATCTGGCTCTGGCTGACTTCTTTCTCTTTCCAAAACTGAAGTAACCACTTCAAGGCACCTTTTTTCAGTCGATAGAAGACATAAAGTAGAATTTGTGGCAACAATTGACAAAGACTACAAAAAATGCCTACAAAAATTGTTTTGATAATTGGATTATTCGTTGGCATAAATGTATAATTTAGAAAGGGGCGTACTTTGAAGGCATTAATATAAAATTGGATGAATAATGTATATTTTGTGTTTCATTGACCAATTCCCGAAACTTTCTTGACACAGAAGTATATGTCCGCCTCTGTAGCATGATAGTATGTCTGGTCCCAAGTTCGAAAGTCGTAATGAATGTTTTCTCCATGGTTTTCCCTTATCCTGAAAGATGAATATTGGGTAATTGTAACCTTACAGACCCACGTGTTCAGCATCATTTCATCCATTTCATGTATTGTCCAATGTGACTTATGTTGGACATTAATTTAAAAAAAAATGCATAGCAAGTAACTGGTAAGTGATATGACAGATATGTTGCTATGCACTGACTAGAATGAATGCTTCTTCTTCTTCTTCTTCTTCTTCTTCTTCTTCTTCTTCTTCTTCTTCTTCTTCTTCTTCTTCTTCTTCTTCTTCTTCTTCTTCTTCTTCTTCTTCTTCTTCTTCTTCTTCTTCTTCTTCTTCTTCTTCTTCTTCTTCTTCTTCTTCTTCTTCTTCTTCTTCTTCTTCTTCTTCTTCTTCTTCTTCTTCTTCTTCTTCTTCTTCTTCTTCTTCTTCTTCTTCTTCTTCTTCTTCTTCTTCTTCTTCTTCTTCTTCTTCTTCTTCTTCTTCTTCTTCTTCTTCTTCTTCTTCTTCTTCTTCTTCTTCTTCTTCTTCTTCTTCTTCTTCTTCTTCTTCTTCTTCTTCTTCTTCTTCTTCTTCTTCTTCTTCTTCTTCTTCTTCTTCTTCTTCTTCTTCTTCTTCTTCTTCTTCTTCTTCTTCTTCTTCTTCTTCTTCTTCTTCTTCTTCTTCTTCTTCTTCTTCTTCTTCTTCTTCTTCTTCTTCTTCTTCTTCTTCTTCTTCTTCTTCTTCTTCTTCTTCTTCTTCTTCTTCTTCTTCTTCTTCTTCTTCTTCTTCTTCTTCTTCTTCTTCTTCTTCTTCTTCTTCTTCTTCTTCTTCTTCTTCTTCTTCTTCTTCTTCTTCTTCTTCTTCTTCTTCTTCTTCTTCTTCTTCTTCTTCTTCTTCTTCTTCTTCTTCTTCTTCTTCTTCTTCTTCTTCTTCTTCTTCTTCTTCTTCTTCTTCTTCTTCTTCTTCTTCTTCTTCTTCTTCTTCTTCTTCTTCTTCTTCTTCTTCTTCTTCTTCTTCTCCTTCTTCTGCTCCTCCTTCTCCTTCTTCTTCTGCTCCTCCTCCTCCTTCTCTTCTTCTTCTTCTATTTCATATTTACAGTGTATAATATACAAAAATTCTTAATCTTATTTAACGTCTACCGTGTAGGAATCCATTACACTCAACTCCCTGATTGAGTAATAGACCCACTAGCTTTTAGTTTTCTTCATTATATTTCACTTAGTCTTTCTTGACTATCCCAATCCATTTTCTTCTTTTACTCATCCTAAGTGCTTTCCAAACATCTCAGAAATTTTTGTACATAAATTCATTAGACCACTCACTGATAGAGCATCAAAATTTAAAGTATGTGTAATATTTTTTTACATTAAAAATCTTCTCCTATGTTATAAGTTCAATATTTGTAATATTTGTTAATGATTTCAGTAACATCAGAGAGGAGATTATATTACTAAAACCATTACCACCAAAACTTGAACTTATATAATCTCCCAACCATCTTACCAACTTCACTTATCCTTTTAAAAAATTATACAGGAGTAGTTTCCAATTCATTTATTGCAGCCTTAGCATTTTTAGCCAAGTCACTTTTTATAGTTAAGTTAAAAAAAAAGGTGGAGGATGAAATGAATTGTAATACTAGTCCTGTGAAGAATTTGTAATTTTTTAAAAAGTAAAGTGAAGTTGGTCACAAATCATTATATTTAATTGCAATTTTGTATTCTTCACTGTTAGCAGGTTCAGTTTTTATGCGTTAGAGGTAGTCTGTTACATGCATTAGCTGATTTGCGAATAAAGCTGATTTACCTGATGCACTAAATCATGTTTCTGCTTAGGACTCATTCTAAGCCATTACATTTACCTACTCTGACCCAAAATGTATGAATCCAGCAGAACCAATCAGAACTGAAGATGTAAGATAATACAGCACATCTGCATGTTACATGTATACTATACAGCTAATTTCCAAATTGTATCAGCTATTGAATAAAATATGAGTTAGGCAGAAAACAATTTTGAAGTAGATAGTACTAATAACTGATCAATGTGTAAAATAAGCAGACAAATAATTTTATGATAGTTATACAACATAAGACATTTAAAGAAGCATATTAACATTCATACAAGGAGCACTATTTATATTTTGAGCCTAATGATTAAAATGAAGTAATTTCTGATTGAAAACTGCTTTATTTATGTAGAAAATGAAGCTAGTTACAGTGAAGCAATAAGTATTGTACAAATATAACTATTTGTAACAAAAATTCACTTATCTTAAGAAAAATGATGTAAATTTTTCTTATTAGTTGAATTAGTTGAAATCGATTTCACAAACCCTTGTTTGCATCCTCAGTCAAAAACACATTCATCGTTAAGGAAGTTACTATCAAAATCTGAAAATGAAACAAACTTAAGAACAGAATCAACTGCTGGTATTTCAAAAATCATTATGCGATGTATATTTTTTTAAATAAATAATCTTTTAACAAACCTTCAAATCTATCGGAGCATTTAATTGTTTTAATAATTTAACTTCAGGATTTATTTTATGGTTAAATAACCAAAAATGATCTGCTATAGCCAATTTATCAGTTTGTTTATATTTAATGTTACGAAAATATTCTTTCGTTCAGGTTTCCAAATTGCATTTCATCTTACCAATGTAAACCTGATCACAATCTAAGCAATTAAAGTGATAAATACCAAAATATCAGATGGCACTTACAACATTCAGGATTACCAAGGCTCAAAATATAAATAGTGCCCCTCGTAAATGAGTGAAGGTTACAGAATCTTTATTGGAAAAGCAGTATGCGAGTTTCCCATTGTTGTCCAAATATAATAATCTGACATCTGAAAATGAAGAAAAGCAAAATTAGTTGGATGTGCTTATACACAGAAAAGTACTAATAATAGTTTAATTCATCTTTTTTCTGTGATGGTAGATCACATTGAGGAATATACTTCCGCATTGTATTGACTGATATGTAGCATAAGGTTGTGATTGCTGGCAATGAGACAGCCATGTTAATTATATTTTCTGAGAATATGCGAAACTTTTTAGCAAAGGCATAGATAAATTCCCAAATATAGTGATGCACTGGCTAATAGTGTCAAAGTACTTATAAAGAGAAAGTTGAGAAATATTTCTATTTCTCAAAAAAAGGAACATGCAAAGCACATAGTTCAGAGATGTGATGAAAATGCAAACACTATAAATCAATATAGTAGTGGACATTTTCTTTTTAGATATGAACTAAATGAGTAAAGTGATGTTGGTAATGATGGTATAAAGCATAATGGACGGTAATTCAATTTTGAAGGATGTTGGTTCATTTCTCGACTCTCAATAACTTTGGGTTATTCAGTGTATGGCTTTTGATTTTCATTTGTTTTGGAAGTAATTATGTGTATGCAACATTCTTATGTAGCTGTAACTGTTCCTCTTACAACCTGCAACAAAATGCATTTATTATTTGATAGGCTAATTTTGAGCAAAAGAGGAATGGTTCTACAAGTTAAGCATAAGTAATTGCTGTTGAGAATTTGACAGCATCACTTTAGTGAACTGTGGAAAGAGATGTTAAAGGCAAGTATGGAGCAAATGTTGAACAAACCTTGTGTATTGTTTGTGTTCCTTCAGTTCCTTAAATAATAGCCTAATATAAAATTACTAAAGAAAATGCTTAACATATTTTAAAATTTTTGCAATGGTAACAAGTAATGACAATTTTATTAGTTGTTTATTCATGGTCATTCTGTATGTTATGTTTATATTGGAACCTATCTATGGATGAATAATAATTATTCAAGGATATTCCCTTAATGTCATTATTAAAGTGTAGTGTTTTGCACACTTTTCGAATATTCACAATTTTTTATTTCCGGTAAATGTTACAGTTACTCCGGCAGCTAATGGGAAAGACAAGAAAAAGGAAGCAACCTCCTTGACACTGGAAGACCAAAATGCAGCTGCTATTCAATGCATTGTAGATGTAAATTTGAATTGTACGCAAAGTGCAGAGAAGGAAGTAGCATCCTCTTCTACTACCACAGAAAGTTCCAGTGTTACTGCACTACCAGCAGCACCTGATCCTTCAAGAAGTGTAGCAGATAGCAGTGCAAAACCTGTTGAGCAGGAGGCATTGAGTAGGAGTACAGAAACTATTTTAGTTGAAACTTCTAAGCAACCCGAATCTGTTAGGACAACAGATATCATTTCTACTTCTGCTGCAATGAGTGGTATCACTGCAGAGAGTGATAAGTCTTACATGATGTTCGATGGCAGTGTTGCATGCATAGATGCCGGAGTTCAGTTGCCTTTGTCACAACCACTTGAAGCAAAAATACCACAACTTACAGCACCATTGCTTGTGACAATGACTCAGCCAACCATGGCATTTACAATACCTAACTCCATGGAGACAGTTTCCCATATAGCTACCTTTCCTAACCTGTCAACAACAGTACCTATTTCTTCTGCTGGAAAACCATGTACTATAAGTGAGGGAGATATCATGGCAATGCCTACAGTGATCGTTTGTGGCGGTGAGCCAGCAGTGCCACATTTTATCAGCCCTACATGTAAGTTAAAATATGTTTATAACGTAACTTCATGAGTGATAAAGTAGTAAGCCTAATTCCCGATATCACCATCACATGTTAAAATCAATGTTAACAAATGTGACGTAACAATTGTCACAGCGCTAACACTACTGTTAAATTTCTTGCCTTTCACCAACCTGTTTTCTGAAAATGTCAACAAAAATGTGTTAATGCCAAGAAACTTGTAAATTTTACAGCTATAGAAGGCTGAGTCGTATTATTTTCTGAACATACTGTGATGTACTTTTGTTTTCATTTTCGTCTGCACACAGCTGAAAAAATGGTGGGTGAACAAAATCGTAAACAAAAGCCGTGAGAAATTTCTCATCGATGGAGAAAGAATTGTTAATTGAATTGGTGACGAAGTGTAAGGATATCGTGGAAAATAAGAGGATGGATGCAGTAAATGTAAAAGAGAAAGATGTCATGTGGGAAAATATTGTAAACAAATTTAATTCAAATGCATGTATCACTACTACAAGCACCAAATAACTTTGCCAGTATTACATAAATTTAAAATGAGGTGACTTGAACGTTTCAAGACAGGAGGTGTAAAATGTATTATCCACATAATTCAGTGAATTATAAAATCACAAAGCTATTAATACTTGAAGCAAAGGTGAGTTCGGCATATTCCTTTCGATGCGTGTTCTTACCTCTCTTCTACTTCTGCAGTAACCTTCATAGCAACTTGTTTCGACAGTCTAGACCTCTGTAGAAAATTTTCTTCTGATAGCTCCTCAAAATCATTTCTCCTCATAGGCCGTACTCTATTACGAATGCCATTTAGACGGTCTTAAATATAGCAAATCAACATCAACAGCTGAGTTCATGCCCACCATCTTGACTATTTACAATTGTTAAGGACTTAACAACAGAAATTTGGCTTGTTAGTTTAACAAGAGATTTAACACAAGTGTTATGCTAACAGTTCTTTGTGAAACGCAGTTTTTGTTTTAACTATTGCTAAACTCGTGTTAAGTCTTAATATCTGTTGGTGAAATCGGGCATAAGTGTTAAGAGTAATTATGCTTTAATATATAATAGAACAATTAATAACTTTAAAAAATATAAATTCAAATTTTAACATTATAAAGTTCAGTTTGAAAGTTTTTAATTCATCAGTTTAGAATGTATAATATAATTGAATTCATAAAGGATAACTAGGTATATTGCTAATTGGTTTAAGTATGCATTACCACCTGGTCTGATGTACTTAGTTATTTCTCTGCAATTAGTTCAGTAATCAATTATTGTTATGTCAAAAGTAATAAGAATATCTATTAGTAGTTTAATGTAAAGAAATAAATTCATGATGAAACGTTCTAAACTTTTAACAGATCTAGTGAAACTAAAGATTAAAAAATTAACACATATTTAGAGAAATTACAGAACTCTGATATTTTACTCTAACCTCTGATGTTATCCTGGAAAATTTAGGATAGGAAAAAAAGAGAATTTACTTCATTTTTAAGAAACATACTTTTGGCAACCCTAATTACAAATGATGGAATGTCTGTTTTGTCTGTCACTTCTGTTATAGTCTGAAACATGTCACAAAATATGTTCTAGATAACAATCTAAACAAGGGAAGCTATAATACATTTTGTGGCTCAAATGTGATGTTTGAAAGGTAACAATTACCATTATTGTAAATAGTTGTAATGCTTTTCTTGTTTTCCACAGCTACAGTTGGCAACATGTTATTTACTGATAATCGGTACGTCCCTATTGCACCTAAAGAGGGAAATGCTACTATACTTGCTGCTCCTCCAGTTGGTGGGTAAATTTTTTAATTGTACATGCATGCATGTGTTGTTTTCTCCTCCTCTCCCCCCTGATGTAAAGTTGCATAAACTTTCTGCATAATGGAAGGGTTAGCCACAAACATGTTGCAAAAATTCACTTTTATAAAGTAAGCTATAAATAGAAAACTCTTAATTATTCAGAGTTACATGTCATGCATAAGTGTTGTGTTGCTCCGGGTGGCTCAGTTATTTAGGCATTGGCCTACTGATCCAAGGTCACAGGTTCAAACCCAGCCCAGATCAATGATTTTTAAGTGTATTTAAAATGACAGCCCCATGTCAGTATATTTACTATCATACTAGTAGCACTAATAATCTTGGCAGTAGACAGCGTCGTTAACAAACCAAATATTTATTTTATGAGTATGAAAATAAAGCTATTTTTAGATAGGATGCAAATAGGTACTCATTAGCTCAACAACCTCAGAGTTTGAGTCTATTGGGTCCAATGGTAAGCAGCAACTCAATGCAGTAATAAGTATGTAAATGTATAATAATGTGTAAATGAATGGAATGAAAGTATTTTGTTATATTATATATTTTATGAGTGCTGTCATAGATGTCATGGTTGTTGTGTTACTAATAGTGAAGAGCATGTTCTCCAAAAGTATTGTTTATGTATTTAAGTTGATGAAAGCCAAGAAGTCAATTTTCTTTTGAACTTCTTTCTAACTGTTGGGTTAATCATTTTAATAACGGGACAAAACAATAATGCAGATATTGTGATTGCCTCAGTAATTTTTCTTTTCTAAAATATCCACGAATTTTAGTGTGCAACAATTTTGAAGTGATCCCTTCTAATGTAGCATGCAATGGCTTTATTATTTTTTTTTCATTTTATGTTACTGTAACACCTCGTAGCCTATTATTACATGTCTAAAGTAATTTTATTCATCTGATTGCTTTTTGTGTAAAGCAGAGGAAAAAATGTGTGCGATAACTGTATAATTGTTAATGTATCAGCAGTATTTTGTATGTTTTCAGAAGCGGTTCCCATGATCAGAAATCCTCTGACTGATGGAGAACTAACGACTGTGATAAATTATGGTAATAGTAGTAGTAGCAACAGTACTTCTACTAGAAGAGCAAAATCCATCCCCAAAGAGAAGAAATTGAACAAGCAAAGCCGACCAACGCAGCAGTCACAGCAAGTACAGCAAAGCATAACCTTATATGGTTCTGGTGATGCTACAACATCACAGGTTTCGACAGCTCTCAGTCTTCCACCCATTTGCCTTGAGTCTCCAGGGTTCAAGAAACCTAGTCCTGAAAAAGAGAATGAAACTAAAGAACATCCTGAGGCAGCAGCAAACAAAAGTAATACATCAGTTACATCAAAAGAAAATGAACAAGGTGGCAATAGTTCAAGTAAATGCTTAAATGCTGAACAAATGTCTCCCGAAGCAAGTGGTAAAAGTGATGACAAAGTGGTAAAACATAATGTGCCACTGAGTCCACAGCTTTTATCTTTGGTTAATATAAGTTCAAGAAATGCAGGAAGTAGTAAACAGAATGAATCTGCAAGTAAAGGAGCAAGTGTAGCAATTGTATCAAGTAGTAAGGAATCACGCTTCACACCACAGACGTGTTTGTCCCAAAATAGAACACTAGGTGGTTCTTCAAAACGTTTGAGCTTGAGTACACCACGAAGACAAAGGAATCATGTCCGTGCACTAGATTTCACCACGCCACCCAAATCAGGTATTGGCTCAAGAAGACCAAACACATCACCGAAGCTTACAGATTGTAAACGAATATCACAGTGTGCAGAGAAATTTAAAAAAGTTGTGCGACGTACGGGACTTTTCAAGTCTCCTCCATCCATTACAGTCTCTACAGAAGCAAAACCACCCTCAGAGGCAAAGGACACAAATGATGCTAATAATGATGAATCTGCACCTCCAAAGTCAAACAACATTTCTGAGGTATGTGAAACCGAGAAGGAAGATCAAGGATCAACATTAATAAAGTTGTCAGAGAATAAAGCTCCACCAATAGCAACACGTAGTCCAGCAGTTAAACTAAGTGGGGGATGGGATAAAATAACTGGTGTTGGATTAATCTTGGAAGAAAATGCATCTCCAGTAAGTAATAAAAGTAAGGAGGAATCATTAACAAATGGTGAGAGCTCAAAAGCAACAGATAAACAGTCCAGAAAAGAAGAAACTCCACATAAAGAAAAAAACTCTAAGCCTACAGAAGTAAGCAAGTCAGCATGGGATGCAGATTTGAGATCTCTGTTAAATATTAATAATGATAGCTTAAAAAGAGTATCAGATAGTTCTAAAAAAATTCAGAAAAAGAAAAGCAAAAGAATTGCCAAAACTGCTAAATTAAAGAAAGTTACAGAAGAGACACTAGCTGAGGCCAAACAGTTAGAAGAAAACTTACTTAACAATAGCAAAGAAAGCTTTGCACATTGTGATAATATTACTGATATACCTACAGCTGATGCAGAAGGGCCAAATGAAGGTGCTGATGAAGCTATAAAAGTAACAGCAAAGTACGGTGATAGTGATAAATCAGCTAACTTAAAAGGCACAAATGATTTAACAGATGAGAAATCAGAAAAGATACAAGAAACCTCAAAGAAGAGGACTCAAAAATCAAAAAAGTTCATAAAGGATGACAAATTGAATGAAAATAAAGACACTGAACCCACCAAAGATGATATAACTGAGCCTAATCAAAGTGCACAAGAAATTGATAGTGGTTCTTGTGTTGAAAAAGTTAAACAGTCTCCAACTAAGCTGAATGCATCAAAAAGAACACTGGTACATCACGGTTCTCAGCTGTGCCAGAAACTTAACATGGAAGAAGCTGAAAATAACACAGAGACATTGATAGTAAGATCAGAAGAGAATGACAGTGGGAAAACAGCTGTTATTGCAGCTGATATTCCTTCAAGTGCCAACGAATCAAAGGAATCCCAGAGAGAAAGTACCTCACCATCATTGTCACCACCAGTCTTGGAGAAGCAGCCACCAATAGCAAAGGAAATAATTGAGGGCCCAGAGAGAGATGAGCCACCAATTTTGGATACGCCCAGAAAAGTAAATGCTCCAGTTAGTAGTTTTTGGGGACCAGATGTGTCATTAATTGCACCAATAACACCTCGCATAGCAAGTCCTTCAGTGGAAGATACTCCTCTTACAAAATTGATACGAGATAGAGCAGGCATGATCAATTTTTCCAATATCCAGACCCCTAGTTTTCCTCCAACTCCAAATATAGCTCTGACTCCACTGTCATTCAACTCGGGAGCCAGTGATAGTCCAAATTCATATACAACAAGGCCAACTGATTATTCTTCATGTTCCTCCTATTACAAGCCAACTGTTGACAGTGAGAATATTAATGAAAAAGTATTGGAGCAGGTTCTCATTAGTGAATGTCAACGAATAGAATCTGTCAATACTCTTGATAAGAAGAGGGAAGAAACAGCAATCCTCCAAGAAAACTCCCAGCCTGAGAAACCCAGTGAACATAATGATGATCAGGAAAATAATGGTGTAATGAATGCTGAAGTTGCTGAACATGAAACTGAGAATACTGCTACATCAACAGCAGCAGCAGCAGCAGCAGCAGCAGCAGCAGCAGCAGCAGCACAGTTTGACCCATTGGCAGAAACCTCGGTAGAAGAGATACCCTCTTCCAAAAAACAGATTCCACAAAATGAGATTCAGGATATAGCACAAAAAAATGAACAAAGTCTCAATCCAGAATCAATTACTTCAGGCACAAGAAAAAGAGTGAGAACAAAATCTGGAACAAATATTGATGTGGTAGGTAGTAGTCATGCCTCTAAGTCACGGAAGAGAAATCTGAGTGACATAGACGAAAAAACAAAGGAGCAAATGATTGAGGATCACATGGAGGATGCAAAACTAAAGCTCTTTGGTCAGAATAATTCTTCTTATGAAGATTCTGGGACATCTGAAAGTGAAGCAGAAGCTCCTGAAAGTCAAAGACTTTCTATATATCCTCTATGCTCAAAAGAAAATCAAAATGACACAAATAATAAAGCAGTTATTGAGATTGAAGTGACGAATACTGTAAGTAAACCATTTACTGAAGAAGTTGACAAAGTATCAACCATAAGTGAGAAAGTTGCACAAACTGAAAACATGTTCATATTGAAAGCAAATGTGTCAGAACATCCAGCTAAAGAGGTTGCTCATTTGACACCTTCAGCATCTCTTCCTCCAAAAGACAGCAAAATGTGCTTCGAACTAGAAGAAAAGAAGAGAAGAACAATAGCTAAATTAAAAGGATGTGAAATAAGTCCTGAAGTTGTACATAGAAATCCAGTAGAACCCTCTCCAGAGCAGAACACTTTAACATATAACATACAGAATGTTCCTTGTAGTGTTGAAGCACTGGTACCAAAAACAAACCTTGAAATCTCACCAAAAAAAGCACTCCATCTTTCTGTTGAAGCCATTGCAGAGCGACTGGCAAGAGAAAAGAATGCACTTCCTGCACCTCAAGTACAAGATGCCAGCTTATCTACAGATGACAGTTCAGAAGAATTTCCAGCATTGCATCTGAGTACAGATGAAGAGCTCGATTCTGAAACTTCACGGCCTCAGTCACGGTATTCTATGGTAGAATCTCGACTAGCAGCACTACATGGAGAAAATGAAAATGGATCTTCCAGTAAATCAGCAGTTGCATCTTCTACCCCTCTTACTGCTGCAGATCTTTGTAATGATTTGCAAACGCCAACAAAGTCGGACATTGGTGATGATAGTAATGATGAACAAAAAGACAAGTCAGAAGCAACATATGTGAATAAAAGGTTGAAGGACTTACTAGGTGAAACTATTTCTCCAGTAAAGGGTACAACAAAGACATCTGGTAAAGGTTTGCATAGTGCCCAGAACACATCTCAGCAAGGTAAGGACACTTTGGAAAAAGAAGAGTTTGCTGCAGTTGAAGCCAGTACTACAAAGAAAGTGAATTGTAAGGCTGTAATACATTCAAATTTAAAAGCAGATGCAGATGAGAAATCAAAATATTCCTACAGTAATAAAAAGACCTTATTAGATGGTACCTTATATGTAGAAATTGTTTATCAGGATGATGGGCCAAAGGGTAAACCCACTCAAATGAATCTGTCACAGTATGAAATTTCATTTGCAGATGATGAGAATAAAATAAAAATTGCTGTGAGTGAATTCCAAGAACTATTTTCCTACTATCCTCCATTAGAAGCCCAAAATAATAAAGAAGTTAAAAATCAATCTGTCACTAATCAACAGAAAAATAGAAATAGTATTCATGAAGCTCACTCACAACTCCAAAATAGAGTTTGTAGAAAGTCTAGATCACCACAAAGGGAGAGATTACCAAGAACAGGGGCAGCATGTAATAGGGCTCAATCACCTTTATCCTGTGTCAGTAGAGGCAGGTCTTCACATTGGCCCCACGGAAGGCATAGAGAATCTCCATCACCACCTAGATGGCAGTCTCGAGGTAAATATACTCATTCTCCTTCCCGCATGACAAGAAGAGATTCCCTAACTTCACATAGCAGATTCAATGCGCATAGAAGAAGCCGATCACATTCTATGGATCGTAGAAAAGAGCCACCATCATATCACAGGAAACGGAAGCCTTCGCCTCCTCCCAGGAATCCTCTTCCTGCTAACCAAAAGAAGTCTGCGGAATTGATTTCTCCTCTCATTCAGTTGTATGATGAATATGTTCGGGAAGAGTTTAATGAGAGTTTGAAAACAACAAGGAATGTTTCAAGACATATGAGCAGGTCACATAAAATTGTTGATAAAGAACCAGTTAAAAGATCACGAAGAAAAGAAGCAAATAATGCCATAGCAGAACAAAGCAAAGCTTCTATTGCTCCTGAGCAGCAAAGCTCTAAAACAAAAGGTGAGTATTCTTGGACAGTTTTTTAGTTCTTATTGCAATTATAGTTGAAGAGTGCAGTAGTATGTTTGTTCATTTAATTAATTTAAGGCAAAATAAATTGGACAAAAAATGGCTTTTTTACCGGCAGACAAAATAGACTCCGCAATAATAATTTGAAAATAGAGGTGTAATATATATATATATAAGGCTTCCAACAAAATTCTATATATTCATGTTCAGTTCAAGAAAAAAGGAAAATATTACTTGACACTTTACATGTCACCCCCACCCTTACCAGCTTTCCTCTTTGCAATCTGTCATCACTTAGTTCTCAGCTCTGAAGCACTTCCATGCAGAAAATCAAAAGTACAAATGAATTTGTCATTGCATTAACATTTTAAAGATTTTAATAACTACTTTGTTTTCACATGCTTTTGGGGAGTTTCAGGTAACAGAAACAAGGAAAGTTAATTAACTCACAAATGCAGAGAGAAAAAATTGGAATTGCATTATAATAATTCCTATTTTAGACACATACAAAGTCCATGCAGAAAATCAAAAGTACAAATGAATTTGTCATTGCATTAACATTTTAAAGATTTTAATAACTACTTTGTTTTCACATGCTTTTGGGGAGATTCAGGTAACAGAAACAAGGAAAGTTAATTAACTCTCAAATGCAGAGAGAAAAAATTGGAATTGCATTATAATAATTCCTATTTTAGACACATACAAAGCATGTTCAAAAAGGCACTCTTATTCTTTGTCACACCATTACCATCTAAATAATCAACAGAAGTGGAAAAGCTCTGCAATTATTCATGTTTACATATCTATTCTGCATTTGTTCCATTCTGTGCTACCATCAGTTAACACAATAACACATCCACCCTTTCCACTGAGTACTGCGCGCCTCGGTAGCGTAGATGGTAGCGTGTCTGCCTCACGTTCAAGAGGTCCCGAGTTCGAATCTCGGTCAGGGTGAGTTACCTGGATAAGGTTTTTTCCAGGGTTTTCCCTTATCCTGAAAGACGAATGTCGGGTAACTCTAAGCTCCATGGACCCTGGATACATTTGAGCATTATTTCAACCATTTTCATTCATCGTCCAATATGACTTAACGTTGGAGGACGTAAAATATAAAACAATACAATATTGAGTGCCTTCAATCATGTTGTAAGTTTATTAATAAATGCTTGGCACTGAATATTGAATCTTGCCACTGAATATTGAATCTTGCCACACTGTGCCCTGCATTTGCCCAAATTTCAAATGCCCAAATGTCGCGAACGCATTATTGAGGCAAAGTGGCGTGGCCGACGAGTTCAAAGAGATGGGCAGTGCGGAGATAAAAGCACGCCGAAATGGTGGGGGGAAGGAGACGGATTTCTCGAGAGTTTGTCTTTCTCCTAGCGCCGTCTTGATTATTTGAGAACATTCTGGATAGCTAGTAAGCTATAAAAAGGGAGCTGCCGCCCACCGCTGGAGTCAGTCGGTAATTGGCAGCGTGTGCAATAACAGCTGTAAAAGTGAACTCTTTTGTGATCGACCTTGCAAATTGTATGTGTATGTGAGTAATTCTGCTACTGTAAAGGTTGACCACAGTGTTTCTACGGAAATAAAGAGCAATTTTTAGTGTTTGTAACCTGGACTTTTAATTTCACGAACCCACAAACTCAAAATATTTGATGAGGCTTGTTTCAGAATTGATGAATACTGCGTAGGCTTAAGATGCCACTCAATGTCGTTGCACTCTTAATAGATCTCCTGCTGTGCTATATTTCTTGAAAATGAACCCAAAGTGTCAGTAATCTAAGAACAATATGCTTGCTAAAGCTTGAAAAAATCAATTTTCTTGTCCGCTTCCTTTATTTTCTTTAATCTCAGAAGTAACTTTAGTTTTTGTTATAATTAAAAATTATACAATAAGTCAAGTGAAACACTCTTTTCAATGCGTTGTGCCTCCACTTGAAGGCAATATCAAGAAGTTGTCGAAGGTGAAATGTGTTGAAAGAAAATTGAAATATGTGAAGAGCAAAAAATTTAATTTTTATTGTTATTACTATTCCCCCGCCCCCTTCCCACCAACCTTGAAGATGTGAATGATAAAATGGGCGAAACATTTCACCAGGAAAGTACTGAAGAATCATTACCAAGGTTTTAGAATGAGGCAATCATGGTAGATTATTCTACAATACTGATGCAGAGAAATCACACAAACGACAATCCACTAGCAATTTTAACTTCCAATTGTGAAAAAGTGGCTATATTTTTTCCTTTTTATGAACAGTTCAATTAAGAACAATATAATACATATAATCTTGAAAATTGATTTTATTTGTCTTTTTGCTAATAGAATGTTTAAGTATATTTTCACATATTTTTTAAAATGCATATGCTTTTTAGAAAATATTCAAATTTCAGTAATGGAGAAATACGAAAGTAGATTTGAAATCAGGGCACTGATGTTAATGGGAAAATTTTCAGTTTTAAGTTTTTAGTATGTTGTTCTTAAAATGATAATGTAAACATTTCTAAATTAACTAAAAAGATTTACAAAAAAAAAAAATTGTTTCATCTCTGGTACACAAAGTATCTTAATTTTTGCCCATGTAATTTAACCTCTGGAATTTATTTCATGACTAAATGACCAAAAATGATTTTTCGCAGCTGATTTATCAATCTGTTTATATTTAACATCTCTAAAATGTTCTTTCATTCTGATTTTCAAATGTTTAGCTTTACCAGTGTAATAAATGCAGATTTTGTATAATTGAAAATTTTATTTTTTTTAGAAATATATGTTATTTTATATTAAATTTATTTTGAGGAACTAAAATTATTCCATGCTGCCCCTTTAAAATTGTACATATCTTTTATTTGCCCAAGGATAAGTACAATTTTGAAAATTGGAATGATCTTCGGAGTAGAAACATTTTTAACAGAAGTATTTACTGAAAATGGGTCAGTACTACTATGTGTTTCAAATGGGAAGAGTTCTGGCTTGTAGTGAATCAGATATGTTATAGCCTTCAGCGTTGCCATCTCATTACCCCACTTTTTTATATTTCCCTCTCTCTTGCACACTTGCTAGTCTTCTTGGCGCTAGACGTAAAGGAACACAAATTGAATTTTCCAAAGCTTTATAATAATGCAGTTCAAATCACAACTGCAACGTGGATATTCGTATATTACACATGTTTTAAATATATAGCTTAAAAAATAATTATAGTTTATGAATTGCCTATTTTTCGAATCCAACGAAACTGCCAGTGGCATATCCATATAGCTATGAATGTCACTTCTGTTAAGAGACAATTCATCATTGTCACTGTCATCATCTGAATGTTGCAAGTTTATGATGATAGGCTCCAAAATCTTGTCACATGCTACTTCTTTCCAAAAGCAGTGTTCCTGTATTATCTGCATGTCT
The DNA here is from genome assembly GCA_030765055.1 of Mantis religiosa. Taxonomy (NCBI): domain Eukaryota; kingdom Metazoa; phylum Arthropoda; class Insecta; order Mantodea; family Mantidae; genus Mantis; species Mantis religiosa. The sequence continues at coordinate 91,339,680 of CM060947.1, read as the reverse complement.
CATGCAGTTTTTCCAGTCTTGTGCAAGCTTGTCAATTTCTTGGTGGATAAGTCTTTCAGCATCAGTCAATTTAAAAGTATTATTTCTGTTTGCAACATAATTTGAGCCTACATTAACTCAATTGGATTGTTCTGACAGTGGTAAGGGGGAAGGTGGTTTATAATACCTCGTGTCTCATTTCAATTGCAAGCTGATCCAACTAATACACTTTCCCTGGTTTTTAAACGGAAGAACAACTGAATATAACTGCTTTGAACTGTAGAGTAAATAGAGATTACATACAATTCATAAACTAACATATAGTATGACAAGTCACATTCTGTCAATGCACCATATTACAAGCCAGCAGGAAGTGTATTGTTTGTTCTCGCTTGAATTTAACAAACACGTTGGCTTATTCAAAGTAATTCTTTTATGTCATGTCAAATGTTTACGTTTCAGTTCTGAGTAATTACAAATATATGTACATGCATATATGCCAACCAATAATTATATCCATAACAATGCTCACGTCGCGATGCATTGTTACAATATAATAGTGCTTTATTTGTGTTAGGAAAACTATTTGAGCTAAAAATGTGGGGTTTTTGTAGTTATGTTAAATACAATACTCTCTACCTTCCATAAGGATCAGTTTTTGCAAAATATAATTTTTGTCTTAGCACAAATAGTATTTATTAGAGATTGATTAGGTTGGCGCTCGTCACACACCACTTACGGGGAATGCAATACAACAACACTGCAGGACCCTGATTCATTGCTCACCTAGCAGCGCTCAAAGACAAACATCCCATTTGAAACACATAATAGTAATACTAACATTTTTTTAATCTCTGTTAACATGTTTTGGCATCATGTGATGGTGAAATGTACTTCCAGAGGGTACTTGGTGGCAGTAAATCAAAATTCATTAACTGTTGTTTGTGTTTCAAAATGAATATTTTGCCATGTGTCCAATTCTGCTGCATGAGTGGTCGGTTTCATTAGTGTAATGTTTGATTTGATGTTATGGTTGGTCATCCAGAAATGTTGTGAAACTGCAGATTTATTCATTTGTTTGTATTTTAAGCATCCCATATGTACCTTTAGTCTGGTTTCTAGATTTCTTTTTGTTTTTGCTATATATTGATTTTGTAAATTCCAGCTATCTTTTTTCCTGTGATATAAGGTCCTTTAATTTATTACAAAGTAATTTCTTTATAATAAATTTGTTCTCTGGGGCTAGGCTAATATTGTGCTTCGTGAAAATCTTAAATTTGTAAAATGTTTCTGGATGTGAACATGAATTTTAATCGTTTTTCTTCTTGGTTGAGTTTTGTGGTATCTTTGATATGTTTCTGTCGTTTAAATTTTGTAATTTTCTTGTCACTTGTTACGTTTATTGAAACTGTTGCTTTGGCTGTGTTTACTATATATTCATATACTAAATGATATTGTTTGTTCAGGGGAGTGTACACCAGTCTGTGTTAAGCTGTTTAGTATTGCATGTTTGTGTGTTAGGGATTGTGACTTCTGGCTTTTAGTAATTATCTTGAATACAAAGGTTTCTTGCATACACCAAAGGTTATATTTTCTTGTTCTCTGATTATTTTTAGATCTAAGAAGGGTAACATGCCTCCTCCTTCCACTTCCATTGTGAATTTTATTGAGCGGTTTTGTAAGTTAATAGAGTCTTTTATGAACCTGTAGGGGACTGTGGCAAAGCTGTTGTCAATATATTGTCACAAGTGACTGTTTAATTCAAATAATATGTTGGGTCATCATTTGACTAGTTGTGTGTGTGACATGTCACGTGACCTTTCCCTCTCGATAGTGAAGCTTGTACAAGGAAGTGTTCTCTCTCTCATATGTGTCAACTCTTGTCAAGGACGGATGTAGTTCCGCTGCGTGTAAGGCAAGTAAAGGTTATTTGGCCACTTGTGTGTGTTCTATTATTGTAGTAAACCTTTCTTGTTTAAATTGTAGTTTTGGTATTTTGTAATGTTTTTTAATAATTTTTTCTTTATACAGAAAATCCCAACCTCTCCGCAAAGCATGTGTATCCTATCTTAGCTCCCCCCATGTGAAATCATCATCCATTACCATCTAGGGTTAGATCTTTACATTTTGGTGGACATGTGTGGGAAATGGTTACTACAGCAAATTAATGGTGGAGACCAGCAAGTTTAGTTGGTCTCCTTTAATCAACAGTAGACATCTACAGTTAACTAGTGAGTAGTGCCTCAAAATCGAAAAAACAACTGAAGTGTTTCATCAAACTAACTCAGTGGGGATGTGTCAAGTGACAGTGATTTTATTTTAATTTTGTTGTTACTTGTGGCTAAACTTTAGAACTAAAGTTTTGCACTGGGCACTCCATCGTTATAATCTATTATTTTTTTTCTAAACTGTGTGAATAGAAGAATTAACTTTTCAAAAAAAAAAAAAAAATCTTTGTGAAAAACTTAATGTTAAAATTTTTTTTGTCAAGATTAATGTATAATGTATTAATGTATGTGAAGGGGAGATGTCACAAGTGATTTAATTCAAATAATATGTTGGGTCATCATTTGACTAGTGTGCATGACGTCATGTCATGTGACCTTTCCCTCTCAATAGTGAAGTTTGTACAAGGAAGGTTCTCTCTCTCTCTCTCTCTCTCTCTCTCTCTCTCTCTCTCTCTCTCTCTCTCTCTCTCTCTCTCTCTCTCTCTCTCATGTGGCAACTCTTCACTAGGACGGACATAGGTCCGTTGCATGTAAGGCAAGCAAAGGCCATATGGCCATTTGTGTATTTTCTATTGTAGTAAACCTTTCTTGTCTAAATTGTAGTTTTGGTATTTTGTAATGTAATTTAACCTTTATACAGAAAACCCCGTCTCCGCAAAGCTTGTGTATCCTATCTTAGCTCCCCCCGTGCAAGGTCTGCACATGTGATATCCATTACTATCTAGGGTTAGATCTTCATAATATCGGTAACAAATTTTGAAAATATATGTGAAGGAAGTTATTTGTATTTCCAGGTAGCTCATAAATAATTCTGCAAGGAACAGTGAGAGTGGATTTCTCATTGTTAAGCCTGTTGATTGTTGGTAGATTTTCTGATTGAAACTAAAGCCATTCTGAGTGATGCACAGTTTTCAGAGAGTCTTATATTTCGTACTCAGGAATGGTAGTTTGATGGAGCCATTTCTTTAGTTGTCATCAGAGTTGATTTGATGGTATACTTGGAAACAATATTGTCGCTGACCGCATTGTTGCGAGGAGGAGCGGCCGACGTGCACAAAGAGACAAATAGTGTATCGCGGAGATAAAGGGACAGATAATGCAACGCGGAGATAAGGAGCTTGCCGAAACAGATAGAGACAGATAAATGACTGGAAAGTTCGTCTTTCGTCTGGCGCCTTCTTGTTACAAAACATTCCAGAAATATCAATGAACGTATAAAAAGGAGCCGCGAACACCAGTTAGAGACATAGTCGAAATGAAACTTGATAATCGAGTGCGTGCAGTTGTATTTTGAAAGCGAACTCTTCGTTTGTGGGTGTGACAGATGACCTTGCAGATTGTATTCTTTATGTTACGTAGCTCTGCTACTGTAAGGGTTGACCAAAAGTGTATTTCTACGGAAATAAAGAACATTTGAATTTCTGCAAATTGGACTTTTAATTCTACGAACCCACAAAGTCACAATTGGTGTCAGGAAGTGGAGCATACAATGGACGCTTCATTGGCAAAAATTCTAGAAGAACTGAAATAAATGAGAACGGCGAACGATAGCCTGGCAACAGAAATGAAGACGGCTAACGACCTCACCGCCGAGTTGAAAGAAATGAAGACGGCGAATGGCACCCTCGCTGCGAAGGCGGAAGCTGCAAATAGCAACTTGGCCGTGACGATGACCGAATTAACCACGGAAATGAGAGCAGCTAACGACAGCCTGGCCACGGAAATGAAGGCCGAATTATCTGAAATGGCTGCGAAGTCCTCGCCGCAAAGTTTGAAGAGCAATTGACCGACATGAAGGAGGACGTCACGGAGCGGGGCAAGCGGATGGGTCAAGTGGACGAGCGCGTCGAAGACCTGGCAAACCGCGTTAACGACCTGGAGGGAAAGGCCGACAACAACTCCAAGTCCCTGAACGCCATGGTGCAGGACGTTGTCGCCAGGAGGTTGAAGGTTTAAATGCCGGGACGCGATACATCTGCGCGCGCCAAACCGCCAAAATACGACGGCGCGACAACTTTTGAAGTCTTCCGCCGCCAGTTCTTCACAGTGGCCAAGCACAAGTGGTCACCGGAGGAAGAGGCCGCATAGCTAATAGCGAGCCTCCAGGGACGGGCCGCAGAAGTCCTGAACACGGTCCAGACAGTGGCGGCGCCCAAGGACATCAGGGAAGCCCTGGAAAACTGCTTCGGAAACCACCGCTTAGCCGCAGCCAATTGAAATCAAGGTCACAGCAGCCAGGCTAGACGCTGCAGGAGTTCGCCCTGGCAATTGAACAGCTGGCCAGCAAAGCCTTTGTCGACCTCCCACCCGAGTTCGTATCCCGAGAGGCTGCCTACACATTCGTTGACGGGGTACGAGACGTCGAGATACATCAGCGCCTAATGCTCGGTGACTACAAAACTATCCACGAGGCGCTAACGGCAGCATTGAGGATGGAGACGGCCAAGGTTACGGCTACCCCGACTTCGAGAACAAGGAGTATCAGCTACACGGGAGACCGAAGGCCAGCCGAGGGACACCGGCGAAGATCTAGTGGCGAGTGTTGGCGGTATGGCCAGCTGGGACACCTGGAGAGAGATTGCCCAAACCAGGGAGAGCAGCCAGAAAACCAGCAAAGGCCGTCGTGGCGAGGGGCAGGTCGGCGCAATCACCACCTTCCCCTCGAGTGACACTGTGCGCCGTCAGCCGGCGTATGGATGACAGCCTCATCGCGGACGGTTGGGTGAAAGGGTGGCCATGCCACGTACTGGTGGACAGGGGCAGCCATGACCGTCATCAGACCTGAGTGGCCGGGGGTTTGCCGTCGAGAAAACCGAGCCGATCATACCAGCTTATTACGGCATCGGGTGACACCTTGCCTGTGGAGATGGAGGCTCTGCTGAAGTTGACCTTGGGACGGAGTGGTGTGCGTCAATGGGTGTTCGTCGCGAAGGTGGCTGAGGTGGTGATATTGGGACTGGATGCCCTCAGGAGGCGACGGTCGACGTCGGTAGGAAGGTCCTGCGGCTCAATGGAGAAGAGGTGGTACTCCGGCAACCCGAAGAACGCCTTGGAATCGGCAGGGTCATCCTGAGGGAAGACGTGGTGGTCCCCGCGAGAAGCGAGGTGGTGGTGACGGCGCGACTGAAAGGCCAGCGGACGAAGAACATGATACTGGACCAGAAGACGCCTGTGCACGGACTCTGTATAGCCAAAACATTGTTGCCGCGCCGAGAGGAGGTGCCAGTGAGGCTGCTCAACCTGGCAGACACGGATCACGACATCCAGGCCGGGACGGAGTTGGGAACGTGCGAGCTCGTGGTCAGTGTAACACCAATGGACAAGGCACAAGAGCTGGTGCCGACGTAACACCTGGGGACCCAGCTGGAAGGCTTATTGGAGAGGGAGGCCGACGACCTGACCACAGAACAGCTGGAGAAAGTTCAACAACTGCTGAGACGATACCAGCCCGCCTTCAGCCAAGGCGACACGTTGTGTCCAGAGGCTCTACTCCCATTAGCCTTGAACCCGTTGGAACAAGACCCGGGCCTCCTTCAACCAGGGAGTATCCGAGCTGTCCCAAAGGGCGCCCGGCGTCCTCCGAGGTGCTTTCCATAGGGCAAGACCTAGAGACTAACAAGCCCCCCCCCCATCTGGTCCTATGGACTCAAGACGGGATGGAAGTGGATACGCCACTTACGCGCGTCAACACTCAAGGTGAAGACTACCGAAAAACCTCGGTGGGGCCGCCTGGTGATCTAGCACACCTTCTACTAGCTTTGCAGGCTAGTACCCAGGAGACTTAATGGCTTCCCTCAACCCCGTCCGAAGACGTACCCGATTCCCACGGGTTTCGTGAACACACTGCCCCTCGAGTCCATCCCAATCCGAACAACTCCCAAAGGAGGGGCTTGGCTGTTCGGCCCGAGGTTCCTCTAGTAACGTCAGAGGTACCACGAGTGCTAGGGGTCCGCAGCGCCCGCACTTTGGCAGCTGAAAGGGACGGATCCCTTCCCCTACGGGGAGCCAAGGCGACAGCGACTACGGCCGCACGGACCGAGTGCTCCACCACATTGATACCGGAGACGCCCGGCCTATTCGGCAACTACCTAGACGCGTTCCGCTGGCAAAACAAGCGGCGGTAAGAGACATGCTGGAGGACATGAGATCCAGGGGAGTAATCGAAGAGCCTGACAGCCCATGGTGTTCCCCTCTTGGTGACGAAGAACGGCGAGCTACACTTCTGCGTGGACTACAGGAAACTGAACGCTGTCACTAGGAAGGACTGTTTCCCCTTACCCCGGATTGACGACACCCTGGACACGCTTTCTGGTGCACAGTGGTTCTCGACCCTGGACCTGAAGTCGGGTTACTGACTACACCGAGAGACAAGGAGAAGACCGCATTCTCAACAGGCCAAGGGCTTTGGCAGTTCACAGTCATGCCCTTTGGCCTCTGCAATGCACCAGCTACCTTCCAACGCCTTATGGAGTCGGTGATGAGAGGACTGACTTATGACGCCTGCCTGCTATACCTGGACATCATTGTCGGCAAGACCTTCGACAACCTGAGTAAGGTGCTACAGAGGCTGCAGGCGACCAACTTGAAGCTGAACGCGAAGAAGTGCCTACTGTTCCGCAAGGAAGTCAACTACTTGGGCCACATAGTGAGATTGGCCTCGCCCGAAGGATAAGCGAGAATTGCGCAGTTTCCTGGGGCTGTGCAGTTATTTCCGCCACTTCATAAAGGGCTTCTGCAACTTCGCCAAGCCCCTCACCCGCCTGACGGAAGAAGACCGGCCCTATGTGTGGACGGAGGACGCCGAAGGCGCTTTCCAGCAGCTGAAGAAGACACTACAGTGCTCCTATTTTGGGGTTCCCACAACCAGGTGGCGCCTTCATTGTGGACACTGACGCCAGCGACCATTGTATTGAAGGCGTCCTGTAGTCCAGGATGGCCATGAGCTGGTGATAGCCTACTACAGCAAGACTCTGTCCAAGGCAGAGAGCTACTGCGTTACCCGGCGAGAACTACTGGCGATAGTAAATACCTTGGAGCATTCCGTAACTACCTGTATGGTCAGCCATTCCACCTGAGGACTGACCACGCCGCCCTAACCTGCCTACTCAGCTTTAGAAACTTGGAAGGCCAGAGAGCCCGTTGGGTCCAGAGGCTGCAGGAGTACGACTTCACCTCTGAACATCGTAGAGGAAAGAGCCACGGCAACGTAGATGCCATGTCCCGAAGACCCGTGCCCGGAAGAGTGCAGCCAATGCACAAGAGTGGAAGAGAAGGAACGTGCCGCAGCTGTCAGAGTGGTCATGGCTGTGCCTGCGGATGGCTGGGATAGCGCAAGCCTGAGGGGGGAGCAGCTGGCGGACGCAGACTTGGGACCACTCTTGAGAGAAGTGGAGGCAGGGACAAGACCAACCTGGGAGGACATTGAACATATAAACCGTACTGGGCCCATTGGGACTCACTGAAGATCAGAGAAGGTGTGCTATTCCGGGTATAGGAAACACCCGTTGGAAAGACGCAGATGGAGCATTTGGTACTTCCCCGGAGTAAGGTCCCGGAGATTTTAGAGGAAGTGCACGCCGGTGCGTCTGGAGGGACACCTGGGAGCAAACCGAATGATCGACAAACTTCCACAGCATTACTACTGGCTGAGGCTTCGAGCCGACGCTGAGAGATAGTGCTGTCAATGCCACGTGTACGCGGCAAGTCGCCGACCCCAAACTAGTTACCGTAGTCGCATGCAGCAGTACAACGTTGGAGCGCCATTCGAACGCATCGCTATGGACATAGCTGGACCATTCCCAGTGTCCGACCGAGGCAATAACTACCTGATGGAGGTTGTGGACTACTTCAAGTGGCCGGAGGTGTATGCGATCCCAAACAAGGAGGCGAAGACAATCACATACTGCCTCATGGAGCAACTGTTCTGCCATTTTGGGGTGCCGTTATAGCTCCACAGCGACCAGGGCACCAATTTTGAGTCTCATCTGATGAAGGAGGCACTGGAAAGACTTGAGGTGAACAAGACCCGCACAGCACCCCTACATCTGCAGTCGGACGGCATGGTCAAGAGGTACATCATGATCTTAGTAGAACATCTGAGGAAGGTCGTGGCCAGCCATCAGCGAGACTGGGACGTCATGGTGCTGGCCTACCGCTCAACATACGACACCACTGGGATGACGCCAGCCAGCTTAATGTTCGGCCGAGAGTTACGCCTCCTTTGTGACCTGGCTTTTGGGAGCATCCTGGAAGCAAAACAGCCAGCAACGGAGTATGTGGAGAACCTTGTGGATCATCTCCACGACATGCATGAGATGGCTTGTCAGAACATCCAGATTGCGAGCGACCGCATGAAGACCCGATACGACAGCAAGCCAACAGCCAAGGATTCCGACAAGGTGACCTTGTCTGGTTGTATCGCCTTACCCGGACCAAGGGACGCTGCCCGAAACTTCCACAACCGTGGCAAGGACCGTACCGGGTGGTAAAGAGGATTAACAACGTGGTCTACCGCATCCGGAAGTTGCCCCGAGGAAAAATGTTGGTGGTACACCTGGTTCATCTGGCCCGCTGCGATGGTGCTGTTCAGGACAACCTGCCTTGAGAAGGGAGCAGTGTTGCTGACCGTATTGTCGCGAGGAGGAGCAGCTGACATTCACAATGAGACAAATAGTGCAGCGCAGAGATAAGGGACAGATAAGGTAGTGTGGAGATAAAAGAGCTTGCCGAAATAGATAAAGAGACAGATAAATGACTTTAAAGTTCATCTTTTGCCTGTGCTTTCTTGTTTGTTACAGAACATTCCAGAAATATTAATGTACGTATAAAAAGGAGCCGCGGTCGCCAGTTAGAGACAGTCGAAATGGAACTTGATAATCGAGTGCATGCAGTTGTATTTTGGAAGTGAACTCTTTGTTTGTGGGTGTGGCAGACGACCTTGCAGATTGTATTGGTGTATGTTACGTAATTCTGCTACTGTAAGGTTTGACCAAAGTGTATTTCTCCGGAAATAAAGAACATTTAAATTTCTGCAAATTAGACTTTTAATTCTACGAACCCACAAAATCACAAAATAGTAACATCAAAAGAAACCAGTCTATCCTCTGGTTTGACTTCTGAGAATATTTAACAGACTTTTGGTATTTCAGTTCTTTTATCTTGGTATGTATAATATAATATTTATTGGACACAATATGTATAAAGTATACAGTGGATGTGGTTTCACATTTATAAGTCTTGTTCTTGTGGTGCTTAGTGAGGATGTTCTGCTTTTGCATCTCATTAGGTGATATTTAGAGCAAGGTTTGTCACATAGCTTGCCATTGTAGTCCTCCTGGGGCTTGTGATATGTCATCTTCTTGCATATTTTCCTATGGAAGCCGTGGGAGCATATCGTGTGTAGATGTGGCTCAGCGGGTTGTTCGGGCCTTTCCAATCATCTTTCTGCATTGTGTCTGCTTCCATCAACCTGCTCTGGACAACATTGACTTTGTTCCGCCTCTCTTCGACAACATCGTATGGCTGGGTGTTTGGTTGGTTGATCCACATTCTGATGTCCTCAATGAAGTATGTCTCATTTGCTAGTAAGTTGACATAGCTGTTTCTTGTATATTTAGAGAATGATATAGCTCTATCTGGCTTTGACGTTTTCTAATCTTTGAGGTTTTTCAGCGGAAGGTGGTTCAAAATAATTTGAATACTGTATGTGGCTACTAGTGCCACCTTGATGCAGAATAGTGCCATAGCTGTTGTTTGGGACAGTTTCTGAATCTTGGGGATGTCATACAATGCATTTATTGCCGCTGTACATTGTTCCTGTTATGCTTGATTGGAGGAATTTGGTAAAAGTGACGTCAAAATTAATTGAAAAAGCTATTTGTATGTGGTTTTTTTGTCACTCAGTTTTATATTTATGAGGGACCAGTTTTGGAAGCCTTCACCTCCATTACCAACCTCTTTCCAACTGTCTGTTGTTTGCTCTCTTCTCTCTGGCAGTGGAACTATGAACTTTTTTGTCAAATTATCTACTGGCTGGATTTCAAAGTTCATTATTCAGTCTTTATTTTTCCATATAAATATATTCTCCCGTTAACTTTTAAGAGAGTCGATTAAAGACACTAGACAACACTTACTTTTAAATTTTTCCGGAACTAGTTTCAGAGGCTTTGCCTCTATCATCGGCCGGCTCTCGACTGGTTCTCGTTGGTGTAGCTGACGATACCTTGTCACAGGTCTCCTCTGGTGGCGGCTCAAGGAACTTGCTGAACAAATCCTTCTGGGGGATGTCGAAATTGAATACTTTGTTCCTATTTTTTGAAATGAAGATTTGTTCCCATGTGGATAGTTCTTGTTTTCCTGATGTATGTTTCAGTAGTTTTGGTTCTGGATTTATGTTGTGGTTTTTTTCCCAAAAATGTGTGGCAACTGCTGATTTTTCTAATTGTTTATATTTTATGTTTCTAAAGTGTTCCTTTGCTCTTGTTTCTAAATTTCTTTTTGTTTTTCCAATATAAATTTGACTACAGTCACAGCATTCAATTTGATATAGACCATATTTTTTGTTAGATGGAATGGCATCTTTGATGTTTGAGCAAATTAGGTTTTTTAAGGAGAAATGGTTGACTGGTGCTAGTTGAATATTTTGTTTTTTGAAGACTTTTTTGAATTTATCATAGGCCCATGGATGGTAAGTGAATTTTTTGAAAATCATATTAGTTTCTGTAGATGAGAGAGTTGTGGTTTCCTTTAGTAGCTTCTTCTTTTTTGCTAAGCTCACTTTTTTGTCCACTAATGATTTGGGAAAGTTATTTTTTTGTGCTATTTCAATTATTTTGTTGTATTCTGTTTTGTATTCTTCTGCCGTGAGAGGGATGTTTACCAGTCTGTGTGCTAAACTATTGAAGATTGCCTGTTTGTGGGATCTTGGGTTGTAGCCATTAGCTTTTATGTAGTTGTCTGTCTGCGTTGGTTTTCTGTAAATGCCAAAGTTTAGTCTGTTTTTATTCCTCATTATTTTTAGATCCAAAAATGGTAAATGCTCTTCTTTTTCTATTTCTACAGTGAATTTGATGCTTTTTTCTTGGATATTTAAAAGTTTTAGTGCATCACTGATGTGTTTTTTTGGTACTATTGCAAAGATGTCATCTACATATCGTTGCCAGAGTTTGAACATCCAAGGGAAACCTTTGTTGATCCTTATTTCTAATGCACTCATGTACAGATCGGCCAGGAAGGGTGATAGGGGGTTGCCCTGAAGTTTGGTGATAATATTTTGTTTGAAACTGGAAGAAATTTTGTTCTATGCATAATTTGGTTAGTTCAATGTAGTCTGAAATTTCAGATGATGCCATTCCAAGTGATTTGAGCCATTTTTCTATCAACGGTGGGAGTTGATTAACTGGTATGCTGGGAAACAGTGATTTAACATCAAATGAGACTAGTGTGTCCTCTTCTTTTAGTTCAGTATCCTTAATGTGTTCTATAAGTTCATAGGTGTTTTTGATGTTCAGGCTGTCGAAAATGGCTCAAATCACTTGGAATGGCATCATCTGAAATTTCAGACTACATTGAGCTAACCAAATTATGCATAGAACAAAATTTCTTCCAGTTTCAAACAAAATATTATCACCAAACTTCAGGGTTAGCAATGGGCAACCCACTATCACCCTTCCTGGCCGATCTGTACATGAGTGCATTAGAAATAAGGATCAACAAAGGTTTCCCTTGGATATTCAAACTCTGGCAACGATATGTAGATGACATCTTTGCAATAGTACCAAAAAAACACATCAGTGATGCACTAAAACTTTTAAATATCCAAGAAAAAAGCATCAAATTCACTGTAGAAATAGAAAAAGAAGAGCATTTACCATTTTTGGATCTAAAAATAATGAGGAATAAAAACCGACTAAACTTTGGCATTTACAGAAAACCAACACAGACAGACAACTACATAAAAGCTAATGGCTACAACCCAAGATCCCACAAACAGGCAATCTTCAATAGTTTAGCACACAGACTGGTAAACATCCCTCTCACAGCAGAAGAATACAAAACAGAATACAACAAAATAATTGAAATAGCACAAAAAAATAACTTTCCCAAATCATTAGTGGACAAAAAAGTGAGCTTAGCAAAAAAGAAGAAGCTACTAAAGGAAACCACAACTCTCTCATCTACAGAAACTAATATGATTTTCAAAAAATTCACTTACCATCCATGGGCCTATGATAAATTCAAAAAAGTCTTCAAAAAACAAAATATTCAACTAGCACCAGTCAACCATTTCTCCTTAAAAAACCTAATTTGCTCAAACATCAAAGATGCCATTCCATCAAACAAAAAATCTGGTATATATCAAATTGAATGCAATGACTGTAGTCAAATTTATATTGGAAAAACAAAAAGAAATTTAGAAACAAGAGCAAAGGAACACTTTAGAAACATAAAATATAAACAATTAGAAAAATCAGCAGTTGCCACACATTTTTGGGAAAAAAACCACACCATAAATCCAGAACCAAAACTACTGAAACATACATCAGAAAAACAAGAACTATCCACATGGGAACAAATCTTCATTTCAAAAAATAGGAACAAAGTATTCAATTTCGACATCCCCCAGAAGGATTTGTTCAGCAAGTTCCTTGAGCCGCCACCAGAGGAGACCTGTCACAAGGTATCGTCAGCTACACCAACGAGAACCAGTCGAGAGCCGGCCGATGATAGAGGCAAAGCCTCTGAAACTAGTTCCGGAAAAATTTAAAAGTAAGTGTTGTCTAGTGTCTTTAATCGACTCTCTTAAAAGTTAATTTATCATAACAACACTGTTTTCAACACTTCCAAGAAAGTAATTGTAATATTCTCCCGTGTTGTCAGTTTATTTTGGTTTATCACTCCTTTTAGTAATTTTGGATTTGGATCAGTATCCTGGTTTTCATTCCAAAAATGAAATGCTGCTGCTGACTTATCTTCTTGTATCATTTTGATGTTTCTAAAGTGCTCTTTAGCTTTGGGTTTTAGGTTTCTTTAGTTTGACCTATGTAGCATTTTTCACAGTTCTTACAACTTATTTGGCATATTCCGGATCTGTTAATTGGTGGGATTTCATCTTCTGTTTTTGAATTTAGCAATTTTAAAACTGAGAGGAGAGCCAGAGAGAGGTGAGCAGATGGCAATAGACAGTTGGAAAGAGGTTGATAATGGAGGCGATGGCTTCTGAAACTAGTCCCTCAAAAATATAAAAATGTAAGTGATGAAGTATCAAAAACCAACTACAAATAGTTTTTTCAATTAGTTGTTCCTGTTGTCTTTATTGTCACCCTAGGTACTTAAAGTTGGGTTTATTTCTAGCTCTGCTCCACATGTGAAGCAATCCTTTTTCTTTGATATTCTTCCTCCTCTTCGGAATTTCATTGCCTTAGTTTTCTCAGTGTTCATCTCCATTGAGTTCTGTAGTGCCCATTTTTGATGGTTTCTAAGGCTTCTTATAAATCTTTGGGGCCCTTAGAGATGATGGCCATGTCATCTGCATACTTTAAAAGTTTTATGTTTCTTGAATTTATGGCCTGAATGATGTCCGCAGTATTACATTGAATAGCACTGGGCTTAAGGGGTCTCCTTGTAGCACACCCTACGTTTGTATAATGTCTTTTGATGTGGACATGCAATCGTATTTTAATGTAGTTGTTTTTGAGTATTTATTTTATTCTCAATTCATTGCCTATTCTGTATTATAACCATTGATTTATGTTTGGGTTTCAACTTACTTGAACTTAAATATATTTAATAAATGTTTATTTTTCAGAATTATTGCATATAGAAGATGAGCTCAAGACGTATATAGTAATGGGACGTGCAAGGAAGAGCAGTACTGATGATACAGCAATGCAGGAAAATAAAAGTCAGGCAAGGTAAGTTCATAACATTCAAGATTTTGCAAATCACTACTCTGTTAGATCTAAAAGTATGAACAGTAAAGTTAAATGGGCATTTGAGGATTCAAGCGAATATGCTGTTTTGATCTTGTTAGTCTAGATTTTAGTTGTTCTTATATTACTTATGCTTTTGGTCAGTTTTAGTCTTTAGAATGAGTACAGTTGTTGCAAATTTTGTTTAGGACTTTTCTCTTGAGTATACTGTCAAACGAAAAGAGAAAAAGAGCATTTAAACTTGTATTGAAGAGCTATTATAATGATAGCATTGAAAGAAAATCCCTGCTCTTAAGAATTCTTTGAGTAATTCAGTAAAAAAGAGATGTGAAATTGTTAAGAAATGAAAAAACATGCATGCATATTTCATAGTAGAACATGTAATTCTTCTAACACCATACTCGGGAGAAGGTCCAAAGTTTCAGGAAATGACAGTGAGCACGTGGATGTATGAAGGAGAGGTTGTAAAGTGACAGGGTCATTGACAGGAACAGCATGTATTGATGACATCACATAAGAGAATTTCACCTGAAGAAAGCTTATTACATGCTGTGAATCAGTTGACTGGAGAGAAGAGGGGAGTTGTGCATATCTCCCAGTTGGAATATTGATCTTTTCCTTCATGTTCTACAAACTGATATGCAGCTTAATTAAATTTAAAGGGAGTTGATTAATGACACTAAACAACACTTACTTTTAAATTTTCCCGGAACATGTTTCAGAGACTTTGCCTCCATCGTCAACCGGATATCGACTGGTTCTCAGTGGTGTAGCTGGCGATATTTTTACATAGGTCTCCTCTGGTGGCGGTTCGAGGAACTTGCTGAACAAATCTTTCTGGGGGATGTCGAAATTGAATACTTTGTTCCTACTTTTTGAAATGAAGATTTGTTCCCATGTGGACAGTTCTTGTCTTCCTGATGTATGTTTTAGTAGTTTTGGTTCTGGATGTATGTTGTATTTTTTCCAAAAATGTGTGGCAACTGCTGATTCTTCTAATTGTTTATATTTTATGTTTCTAAAGTGTTCCTTGCTCTTGTTTCTAGATTTCTTTTGGTTTTTCCAATATAAATTTGACTACAGTCACAGCATTCAATTTGATATAGACCACATTTTTTGTTAGATGGAATGGCATCTTTGATGTTTGAGCAAATTAGGTTTTTTAAGGAGTAATGGTTGACTGATGCTAGTTGAATGTTTTGTTTTTTGAAGATTTTTTTGAATTTATCAAAGGCCCATGGATGGTAAGTGAATTTTTTGAAAATCATATTAGTTTCTGTAGCTGAGAGAGTTGTGGTTTCCTTTATTAGCTGCTTCTTTTTTGCTAAGTTCACTTTTTTTGTCTACTAATGATTTGGGTACGTCATTTTTTTTTTTGTTGTGCTATTTCAATAATTTTATTGTATTCTGTTTTGTATTCTTCTGGTGTGAGAGGGATGTTGACTGTCTGTGTTGGTTTTCTGTAAATGCCAAAGTTTATTCTGTTTTTATTTCTGATTATTTTTAGATCCAAAATGGTAAATACTCGTCTTTTTCTATTTCTACAGTGAACTTGATGCTTTTCTCTTGGATATTTAAAAGTTTTAGTGCATCACTGATATGTTTTTTTGGTACTATTGCAAAGATGCCATCTACATACCATTGCCAGAGTTTGAACATCCAAGGGAAACCTTTGGCAATCCTTATTTTTAATGCACTCATGTACAGATCGGCCAGGAAGGGTGATAGAGGGTTGTCCATTGCTAAACCAGAATTTTGGTGGAAATATTTTGTTTGAAACTGGAAGAAATTTTGTTCTATGCATAATTTGGTTAGTTCGATGTAATCTGAAATTTCAGGTGATGACATTCCAAGTGATTTGAGTCATTTTTCTATCAACGGTGGGAGTTGTTTTACTGGTATGCTGAGAAACAGTGACTTAACATCAAACGAGACTAGTGTGTCCTCTTCTTTTAGTTCAGTATCCTTAATTAGTTCATAGGTGTTTTTGATGCTTAGACTATCGAATTTTGGAAATGAGTTGAAACATGTTCTGGGAAAATTTAAAAGTAGTGTTGTTTAGTGTTATTAATCGATTCCCTTTAAATTTAATTGATTAAAACAGCACTGTTTTCGACACTTCCAAGAAAGGAATTGATATGTAGCTGCTCATAGATTAACTACACAGTGCTAATTGATTCTATGCATGAACCAAATAATCTGCATCCCACTAGGATGGGCTCAAGCCGATGAACATTCCGCACAAGAATATGGATACTGTATTCCAACCTACAGTATCAAGGCACAGAACTTCACTGTATCAATTAGATGTATAAAAGTCTGAAATTCAAGTAGTATGTTATACAAAAAATAAGTGTCTAAACAAATCTGAGTGTGTGTCTAAAGCTCAGAATTTTATGATAGAAAGCACTTCTTCTCACTTCTCAATATTTATGTACTAAATATTCTTTATTTTTTAGTATTTCGCATACAGTTAAGTGATTAATGTTCATTTAAGTGATCTTTACCACATAAATTGCCTGTGGGGAAGTCATTAATCCAATCTTGAACAAATAACCACCCGGTCATGGTCCATGATTAATCTGAACATTGCCACAGATGAATTTCTAGATATGGAATTATTTTGAGTTTATTTAGGAGATCGTTCCAATTAAGGTTCTCAGAGGAAGTAAGATGTGTTATCATAATTGGTTGTGAAAATGTTTTTTAAATCACTCTTAACTGTTTCATAAGATAATTTAATTTCATTGTTTGAACCATTTTGGAACTCTTCCTGGCCAACATATCTGCTTACTCATTCCCAGAAATTAGTGGGAAGGCATCCATTGGAAAACTGTATGTTTATTTAAATTTTGGAGATGTTTAACCATAATATTGTCACCCGAACGTCGGAACACCCTATATAGCGGGCAAGCAGGGGACGGTCGGCGTTCGCCCCGCCCCCTCGTTTGTCTTGTGGCATTGGCGAGGGGTGGCTGGGAGAAAAATCTTCAATCCGCCGTCTCTTTCTATTCCACCTGTGTTCTCGAACTTACGGGATATTTCATCTAATCTAGAACCTTCTGGATCGGCTAGCTGGCCCTATATAAGCAACACGTCAGGCAAGAGGAGTCAGTCAGTCAGTCAGTTCTTGGCGTAAGAATGCAGTGCTAGTGTACGACGAGAAGACTGTGAGTGCATCGGAGGATTGTACGTAATTACGAGTGCAAGTGAAATTGTAACAGACGAACTGGTGAATCGTAATTGTGTGCATTACGTAATTCTGTGTAATTGGCAAGTGTTAAACTGTAAGTCGGTGGAAATAAAGAACATTTTTGAGTGGTGCAATTGGACTTTTCATTTCACGAACCCAGAAAGTCACAATATAAATTTAATTTATTTTTTTACATTTCAGAGCAGTTGAAACAATAATCTGAATAGTGGCTTTGGAATCTTATAAGAAAATTTTGTTGTAAAAATTACAATAAAATATAACAATTTGTTACAAACTTCATATAGTAGTTATAAATTCTTCATGGAATGCAGGACTACTTTCGCAAATTAATCACCTGTCTTTTTTTTCCCCCCCAATTTACGTCCTCCAACATTAAGTCATATCGGATGGTGAATGAAATTTGGTGAAATGATGCTCAAATGGATCCGGGGTCCATGGAGCTTAGAGTTACCTAATGTTTGTCTTGCAGGATAAGGGAAAACCCCAGAAATAAACGTTATCCGGGTAACTCACCCTGACCGAGATTCGAACTCGGGACCTCTTGAACGTGAGGCAGACATGCTACTATCTACGCTACTGAGGCGGGCTGCTATCTTCAGCATAGGTGTTTATTTCTGTCATTACTGCCACTAGGTGACAGATTACACTGAACAACAAATTTCAACTTTTGTTTTTGCCTTCAACAAAATTTAGGTGACTGTACATACTAGCTATGCTGAACTCAAATCTGAAATCTAAAATTCTCTATCACATACCATTTTTGGAGAAATTTTGTTCAGTTTTTTTTCAAAAAATTGATGCATACAATAGATACAATTAAGATATTGTAATCAATCCCGAGATGAAATAATTTCATACAGCTCAACATTATAATAAAATAGTTATGCAGAATCCATAAATTATGGTTAAAGTGAATTAAGAATCCATATTTAGGTAACTGTCATGCAAAAAATTAAAAATATTAATTTTACAAACAAAAAAAAAACACTTTCGAGAAGACTTGCTTGTAATGGACGTTAGAAACCTCCCTCATGAGCTGCCAACAATTGTCAGCTAACATACTAGATGACCGCTTTCTGCTGTATCCTTTCTCCATGTCACTTATATCATAATGAAACCATTCTCTGTGCTCATCACTCACAGCCCCCAGGATGGGAGAGAAGTCCAAGTGCAGAAAATGTATTTTGAAGGACATGTTGCACCCTAAATGTTTATATGCCTTTGGCATGTTCTCATTAATTTCCTTATAGTTGTCACATTTTGTATTTCCAGGAAATTTTTGCAGACTATCTTGAATGCCACCCATGCTGCTTTCTTGTTCTCGGAAAATAGTTGTGCAAAATGCCTGTCTTCCATCAATTTGCATATTTGTGGGCTAATAAGAATACCTTCTTTTAATTTTACTTCACTTATTCGTGGAAACTTTTCTTTCAAATGTTCTGTTCAAAACCTTTGCAAAATTTTCATTAAGCCTAACTTAATGTGGTGGCAGTAGCAAAATTTTGTCTTTGTTAACTATGCTTCATACTTAACACTCTTTTCACCTGGTATTAAAGCCCTTCATAATGTTGTTCTTTAGCCTGACTGTTCCACTCACATATAAAACAAAACTTGGAGAAACCACTCTGCATTCCCAGGAGTAACCTTATGACCTTTAAATCTCCACAGATTTGCCATTCATGCATTGCATAGTTTAGAGCTTTCAAAACTATCTTCAAATTCTCACATATTTCTTTCAACTGGACACATGAGCTATAGGGATGTAAGGATAACAGCTACCATTATGTAATAAAGTTGCCTTTAAACTTAACTTTGACGAATCAATGAAAAGGCACCATTTGGATGGCTTATAATTGTCACTCAGTTGTTCCATGAGCCCATTAATATCATTACAATATACAAGTTCATTATTCTGTGGGAAAAAAAAATGTCAAATAGAACATAGAAAATGAAGCTAGTTACAGTGAAGTAATGTGACTTTATGGGTTCGCGAAATGAAAAGTCCAATTGCACCACTCAAAACTGTTCTTTATTTCCACCGACTTACAGTTAAACACTTGGCAATTACACAGAGTTACGTAATGCACACAATTACGATTCAGCAGTTCGTCCGTTACAATTCCACTTTGCTCTCGCAATTACGTACAATCCTCCGATGCACGTACACAGTCTTCTCGTCCATACACTAGCACTGCACTCTTACGCTGCTCGCCAAGAACTGACTCAATTCACTCACTGCAGCCCTTTTTATAGGAATATCGCCGTTTTCTCGAAGCTTCTAGTTTCCGTGAATCACCGCGAAAGTTCCAGAGGACAGGGGAAGGGGAAAGAGGCGGCCAGCGACAAGTGACACTTCCCTAATCAACCCCTCAGTGACTGAGATTAATAGGAGGGTGTGGCTCGGCTGCCTCTGGTCCCTTCTCAGCTGTCGTTGGTCAGGCTTTCCGATAATTGGGTGACACTGCTCCCTCCTCAAAGCTGGTCGTCCCAAACAGCACCATCGTAGCGGGCCAGACGATCCAGGTGTACCACCAACATCTTTCCTCGGGGCACCTTCTGGATGCGGTAGACCACGCCATTTATCCTCTTCACCACCCGGTACGGCCCTTGCCATGGCTGCTGAAGCTTCGGATATCGTCCCTTGGTCCGCGTCAGACGGTACAACCAGACCAGGTCACCTTGCTGGAACCCTTGGCTGTTGGCTTGCCTGTCATATCTGGTCTTCATGCGATCGCTCGCCTTCTAGATGTTCTGGCCTGCCATCTCGTGCACGTCGTGGAGATGGTCCACCAAGTTCTCCACATACTCGGTCGCTGACTGTTTCGCTTCTGAAGGGCTTCCAAAAGCCAGGTCACAAGGGAGGCGTAACTCTCGGCCGAATATTAAGCTGGCTGGCGTCATCCCAGTTCTGTCGTGTGTAGACGAGTGGTAGGCCAGCAAGAACAGAGGCACCTTGACGTCCCACTCTCGCTGATGGCTGGCCACGACCTTCCTCAGGTGTTCCTCTAAGGTCTTGATGTATCTTACGACCATGCCATCCGACTGGGGATGTAGAGGCGTCGTGCGGGTCTTGTTCACCCCAAGCCTTTGTAGTGCCTCCTTCATTAGGTTGGACTCAAAGTTGGTACCCTGGTCACTGTGTAGCTCTAACGGCACCCCAAATCGACAGAACACTTGCTCCACGAGGCAGTCTGTGATTGTCTTTGCCTCTTGGTTTGGGATGGCATACACCTCCGGCCACTTGGTGAAGTAGTCCACGACCACCATTAGGTACTTGTTGCCTCGGTCGGAAACTGGGAACGGTACAGCAATGTCAACGGCGATCCGTTCGAATGGCGCTCCGACGTTGTACTGCTGCATGCGACCCCGGCTCCTAGTCTGGGGGCCGCGACTCGCCGCTCACACGTGACACTGACGGCACCATCTCTCAGCATCTGCTCGGAGTCTCAGCCAATAGTAGCGCTGCCGTAGTTTGCCAATCGTTCGGTTCGCTCCCAGGTGTCCTCCTGAAGTACCGGCGTGCACTTTCTCCTAGAGTTCCGGGACCTTACTCCGGGGAAGTACCAACTGTTCTCTCTGCGTCTTCCCATCGGGTGATTCCCATACCCGGAACAGCACGCCCTCTCTGGTCTTCAACGCGTCCCATTGGGCCCAGTACGACTTGTAGGTGGCGCTCCTCGGTGCGATGTCCTCCCAGGTTGGTCTCGTCCCTGCCTCCACTTCCCTCAAGAGTGGCCCCAAGTCTGCGTCCACCAGCTGCGCCCTCCTCAGGCCTGCGCTATCCCAGCCGTCCGCAGGCACTGCCACAACTACTCGCACTGCTGTGGCACGCTCCTTCTCTTCCACTCTTGTGCACTGGCCGCACTCTTCTGGACAGGGTGTTCGGGACATGGCACCAGCGTTACCGTGGCTCTTCCCTCTACCATGTTCCGAGGTGAAGTCTTACTCCTGCAGCCTCTGGACCCAACCTGCTGTCTGGCCTTCTGGTCGCGCCGTCACCATCACCTCGCTCCTCGCGGGGACAACCACGTCTTCGTTCAAGACGACCCCGCAGATTCCAAGGCGCTCTTCGGGTTGACGGAGTATAACCTCTTCTCCGTTGAGCCGCATGACCTTCCTGCCGACGTCGACCGTCGCCTCGTGGCTCCTGAGGGCATCCAATCCCAGTATCACCTCCTCAGCCACTTTCGCGACGAACACCCACAGACGTACGGTGCTCCTTCCCAAGGTCAGCTTCAGCAGGGCCTCCTTCTCCACAGGCAAGGTGTCGCCCGATGCCGTGACAAGCTGGTATGATCGGCTCGGCTTCCTTGTCGGCAAACCCTTCGCCACGTCAGGTCTGATGATGGTCACGGCCGCCCCGGTGTCCATCAGCACGCGGCACGGCTTCCCTCTCACCCAGCCGTCCGCGATGAGGCTGTCATCCATCCGCCGGCCGACGGCGCGCAGTGTCACTCCAGGAGATGGTGTGGACGGCGCCGACGTACTCCTCGCCACGCCGGGCCTTACTCGTTCTTCCGGCTGCTCTTCCTGGTGTGGGCAGTCTCTCTGCAGGTGTCCGGGCTGTCCACACCCCCAACACAGGCCACTAGGTGTTCGCCGGCGTCCCTCGGCTGGTCTTCTGTCTCCGGTGTAGCGGAAACTCCTCGTTCTCGAAGTCGGGATGGCTGTTACTTTGGCCGCCTCCATCCTTAATGCTGCCGTCAGCGCCTCGTGGATGGTTTTATAATCGCCGAGCATTAGGCGCTGACGAATCTCCGTGTCTCGTACCCCGTCCACGAATGTGTAGGCAGCTTCCCGGGATACGAACTCTGGTGGGAGGTCGACTAGGGCCTTGCTAGCCAGTTGTTCAACTGCCAGGGCGAACTCCTGCAGCGTCTCCCCTGGCTGCTGTGACCTTGCCTTCAGCTGGTTGCGATACGCTGCGGCTAAGCGGTGGTTCCTAAAACGATTCTCTAGGGCCTCCCAGATGTCCTTGGGTGCCGCCGTTGACTGAACCGCGTTCAGGACTTCCGCGGCCCGACCCTGAAGGCTGGCTATTAACTGTGTGGCCTCCTCTTCTGGTGACCATTTGTTGTGCTTGGCCACTGTGTCGAACTGGCGGCGGAAGACTTCAAACGTTGACGCGCCGTCATATTTCGGAGGTTTGACGCGCGCCGATGTTGTGTCGCGTCCCGGTGCGTCGCCCTTCAAATCCTTCAACCTCCTGCCGACGACGTCCTCCACCATGGCGCTCAGGGACTTGACGCTGTTGTCGGCCTTTCCTTCCAGCTCATTAACGCGGCTCGCCAGGTCTTCGACGCGCTCGCCTAACTCTGTGACGTCCTCTTTTACGCCGGCCAACTGTTCTTCAAACTTAGCGGCGAGAGCCTCGTTCGCCGCCTTCATTTCCGTGGCCAGACTGCCGTTCGCTGCTCTCATTTCTGTGGTTAACTCGGCCTTCATTTCTTCCATCTTCTCGGTGATGTTGTCGTTAGCCGTCTTCATTTGTTTCAGTTCCGCGGTCAGGTTGTTATTTGTAGTCTCCAGCTTCGCGGCCAGGCTGTTATTTGCCGCTGCCGTCTTCGCTGTTAATTCATTCATCTTCTCCAAAAGCATTTCCAATGCCGATTCCATGGCTGTAATGTTCGGTGATGTTATCATTCCGCTTCCTGACACCAGTTTGACTTTGTGGGTTCGCGAAATGTTAAGTCCAATTGAACCACTCAAAAATGTTCTTTATTTCCACCGACTTACAGTTAAACACTTGCCAATTACACAGAGTTACGTAATGCACACAATTACGATTCACCAGTTCGTCCGTTACAATTCCACTTTGCTCTCGCAATTTCGTACAATCCTCCGATGCACGTACACAGTCTTCTCGTCCGTACAGTAGCACTGCACTCTTACGGTGCTAGCCAAGAACTGACTCAATTCACTCACTGCAGCCCTTTTTATAGGAATATCGCCGTTTTCTCGAAGCCTCTAGTTTCCGTGAATCACCGCGAAAGTTCCAGAGGACAGGGGAAGGGGAAAGAGGCGGCCAGCGACAAGTGACACTTCCCTAATCAACCCCTCAGTTAGTTACTGAGATTAATGGGAGGGTGTGGCTCGGCTGCCTCTGGTCCCTTCTCAGCTGTCGTTGGTCAGGCTTTCCGATAATTGGGTGACAGTAATAAATATTACACAAATATAAATATTTGTTAATGAATGTCCACTTATCTTAAGAAGTTGGTGTTAATACTTTTTTGTTCTTTCTAAGATCGATTTCGAAGGCAAATTGCATTCGTCTTCAGTTCACTATAAACAAATTTGTTTATAAGTATTAACATGAACTTCTTAAGATAAGTGGAGATTCATTAACAAATATTTATATTTGTGTAATGTCAAAGAGTGTTCACATTTTCTGAATGCTGTTACATTTGCGCCAGGCTGAAACAAGTTCCAGTTTTGCAGTCGTGAGCTTAAAAGTTCTGACTGAGTGTTAAATTGAGATCCCTTATTAGATCAGTCAACTCGACTTGGAAAAGCAATTGAGGTTTAGATTGAGATTCTAGTAACTGGAAATCTGGGTCATTGGTATTGCATACCGAAGGGCCAGGTTCTTCTTCAGGAGAATTATTTGAAGTTACATCATCTAATGTCCGTACTTCAGGTCTCTAAGAAACAGGAAGGGAATTGTCATGAAGTACAGGTCTTATAGCCAAAGGAATACTTGGATATTCTGTGACATGTTTTGACTTTGAAAAGAAGCCAGATGCTTTTGTTAAACAGAAGTAACAATCTGTAATATGATCCCTTGGTTCTCTCCAAATCATTGGTATAGCAAATGGCATTGATTTATGAGTGCCATTTAACCATGCCTGAAGGTATCACAAACATCTAGTGCAACATGTACCTACTTGGTACCCTTCATCCCCAGCTTTACACCAAAATATAACTTGTAAGCTTTTCTCCTCTTAGGGGTTAAAAAGATTATCGCTGAGATTTTGTCATAAATTTGGTACAGATATAAGAAAATAGATTTGCAAAATTTAAACACTTGCGAGACATTTCAATACAAAACATCTAATATATAAATAGCTGTTGTCAGTGTCTGTAGTATGCAAGAAAATGCAGTTAAAAGGAGTCTGAAGTTAATAACTTTTTTTAACATAGTTTACAAAAATGTATCACTTCAAAGAATACAATGTTCACTGTACTGTGCTGAGACATACTTGTATACAACTACTTTCGTTCCAAACATGATGCACAGCTTTATGACATGCAGTAGAGAACATGGTAAGGAATAAAGATTTGTGTTTAGTGCAAAAAGTGATGTTGAGCAAAGGCAAACAGCATTATGCCATTCTTGCCAAATTTTGCCAATATCTTCATGGATAGATGCCATCTGCTGTCCCTCTTAAGACCTTTCAAAGAATTCATATTTTAAGCCCTTTGTCAAAATGCTGAAGTTACCTTGCCTGCAATAAAACTCTTACCAGCCTTGAATGACAGATGTTGAGAGGGTGAGTCGACTGATAAAGGTCGCAGCGGTGGGAGTGGCGTAACTCAGCAGATTTTCCCAAATTACAAAAAAGATAATATCTAAAAAGTGTTAGGTGATATCACAAAACAGATTTGAGTTCTGAAATTAGTACTTAAAAATTTATTAAAATTGCCTATTTTTGGTCAGTTGCAAATTAGTGTTATACAGTGTTATTTTTGTACATATTACCAACCTCTGAAAGTGAGACAAACTTGATGACAGAATCGAATGGCAGTATTTCAAAGTTCATCACAGGATTCTTATTCTTTAAGATAAATACTTTCTCGCAAACCATTAAATTTATAGCTCCATTTAATTGCTTTAATAATTTAACTTCTGGATTTATCTCATTGTTAAATGACCAGAAATGATCTGCCACAGTTGATTTATCGGTCTGTTTATATCTAATATTTCTAAAATGTTCCTTCAGTCTTATTTCTAAATTTAATCATTAAATGACAAAGATACAAGTTTTACTAAAGCTGACAAGGGTAATAGGATTGTAATTTTAGATAAATTTTATTATATTAATAGAGGTGAAGATTTTATCAGAACTAATAATAGCTCTTTAAAATCTTACATTTACATTGTTAATAAAACAATTAATGAAGTAAAAATTATATCAAAAAAAGAAAAACATACTGTAAAAGTTAGAATCCTGTTTTGAGTAGAAATTATGTCCTTAACAAAATATGTAAACCTGGAAATAAATTGAGACCTATTGTAAATTGTATAAATTAACCCATTTACAATCTAGCTAAAATGTGAGAGTTTAAGTATTAATAATTCTTTGGATATTGTGACTTTGTGGGTTCGTGAAATGAAAAGTCCAATTTCACCACTCAAAAATGTTCTTTATTTCCACCGACTTACAGTTGAACTCTTGCCAATTACACAGAATTACGTAATGCACACAATTACGATTCACCAGTTCGTCCGTTACAATTTCACTTGCACTCGTAATTACGTACAATCTTCCGATGCTCTCACACAGTCTTCTCGTCGTACACTAGCACTGCATTCTTACACCAAGCACTGTGACTCACTGTCTTGCCCGACGTGCTGCTTATATAGGGCCAGCGGGTCGATCGGAAGGTTCTAGATTAGAGGAAATATCCTGTAAGTTCGAGAACACAGGTGGAACAGAAAGAGACGGCGCCGTGATGTTTTTTGTCCCAGCCATCCCTTCTTAACGCTATAAGACAAACGAGGGGGCGGGGCGAACACCGACCCGTCTGCTGCTTGCCCAGTCTACAGGGTGTTCCGACGCTCGGGTGACAATATGTTGAAAAAGATCAACAACGTTTATCTAAGAACAATAAACTTATTTCCTTTGATGTAACTACTTTACTTCCTAGTATTCTTAGAGAAAAACTTCATATGTTTTAAAAATTAATTTGAGTTCTATAGATTTGAATGAGGACTTAATAGTTGATTTCATTAATAATCTTTGCTTGGACCAACATTTTTTTTTCCCCCCCAATTTTGATATATGATATATTAAGTACTAAAATACATCTTCAGCTATCCCTGAGCTGGGCCCATGCCCCTTTGTTAACAGGACAGCCCTTCAATACAGTTACATACTTTACACATGTTTATCCCTTTTTATAGTTCTTGCTTTTTGTTTACTTTTCTATCCTGTGCTAGTTTTTCGTATTTACCAAATTTTTGTCTATCCCTGTAAATTATTACTACCTGTTTCACCTTCATATTATTATTGTTTCACTGTCTGTGTTCACTTAACTTCACTTTTCAATATTTCTCTCTTGCAGATCACCCCATTTGGATCCTCTTTACCTATTACTGATTATTTAACTTCACTAGCAGCTTTTTCAATCCTCCTTCCAGTTGACCTATCACTTCAGCAGACATTCTCAAATCCTCTCAACTTCTCACAAACCCTTTCTAGTCTCTCTCCCCTTTTCACAGTTTGTACAGCCATATCACATTTGTTCATATCTTTAACTATACCTCTCATGGACCCATTCTATTTCTTCCTTTCTACAATAATAGCCATATTTTTGCATTATTGATATCCTCTACATCTCAATATACACTGCCTAATTTTTGCCCTTTTTCTAAAACCTTGAAACCCACACTTGTTTCATTCTGTACTCTATGTGGTGCAGTTTCATTTATTTTCTTCTTTGCTCCGCCAACCACCATTTCTGAGAGTTCCCCCTCTTCTCTTCCATTTACATTGTTCATCACTTCCCCTCTGTCAATGCACAATGCTTGTACTCCACGTGTTTTCTGAACATTGACACCAAATATTGAAATAAGCTTGTTTGAGTCTGCTGCATCAACAACATTCCTGTGCTCTGCATCTTGGATGTTGCTTATGCTGCTTCAGTGCTCAGCCACTCGCCCATCAATCCACAATTTGCCATTTCATATAAATGCATTAAAACCTTGTTTCCTCGCCTTACTTCTTTCTTCAATTAGTCTCCTCCTTGTTCTCTTTGCTCATAAGGTAAATCCTTATTAATATAGATGTTACTTTTAGCTTTTTTGCTTGTTTTAATGCTTCCAGTATCAATTCTGTATTGCTGAATTTCACCAATATATTTCTTTTGCCTTTCAATTTCGCAATTGTAAATACGTTCCACAGTTCAAAGATGCCCACCTCAGTAGCATAGATGGTAGCATATCTGCCTCACGTTCAAAAGGTCCCAAGTTCGAATCCCGATCAGGGAGAGTTACCTGGACAAGATTCTTTCCAGAGTTTTCCCTTATCCGTAAAGAAGAATGTTGGGTAGCTCTAAGCTCCGTAGACCCTGAACACATTTGAGCATCATTTCACCCATTTCATTCACCGTCTGATATGACTTAATGTTGAAGGACGTAAAATCACACACACACACACACACACACACACACACACACACACACACACACACACACACACACACACACACACACATGCACACACGCACACATGCACACGCACACACACACACACACACACACACACACACACACACACACACACACACACACACACACACACACAAAAAAAAAGCTCCATATTCATCTCCAACCTCTTCATTAATAATTCGCATATCTCTTGAAATGCTCTGATTCCTTTTTGCTCTTCTACTCCAGAAATCATTAAGTTGTATCTTCTCATGAAGTCTTCCATGCTTTCCATTCTTCTTTCCAGTTTTTTTATCTGCCTGTTTATCTTCTCCAACTCTTTAATTTTAATCTCTAACTCTATGCTATCCCACCACTTCCTCCATTCTTGTTAAAATTGAGATTGCCAAAACATTATTTCTTGCAAGTTCTCCCATTTGCTTTGTGGATGCCATGTTACTTAGTTCCTTTTTTCTCACTTCTGCGGGAACAACTCTACCACACATACTTTTTCCTGTGTTGCCAGTTTAGTACTCCTTCTCAACTTCACTGGTAATTTTTTTTTTTTTCAAAAGACTTCTGGTTTAGCAATTGGTAATTCACTTTCACCTTTTCTTGTTGATCTGTTTATAAGCTGTTTTGAAATATAAGTCACTAAAACATTCCCTTTAAAACTTGGTATAAATACCTAGATGACATTTTTACTACTGTTCCTGATAAACACATTATTGGTGAAAGAGATTGAAAATGGAGGCGAATGCCTTTGAAACTAGTCTCTCATTAATATAAACAAGTATCAATAAACCAACTACAAATAGTTTTTGACATTATTGGTGCTTTAACACTTCCAAATTTACAAGGAGAAACTGTATAGTTGATGTAAAGATAATAAACAATAACAATAAACTAAGCTTTAGTATTTATTGGAAATCAACTCATTGATAATTACATAAAAGTTTTAACCCCTTCTCACATAAATTTTGCTGTTTTTAATAGTTTAATTTACAGGTTAATGAATATACCTCTTCATAAAGAGGAATTATTTAGAGAATATAAACACATTATTAATATTGCTTTATTTAAGAGTTTGAATAAGGATTTTATATATAAAAAGATAGAACAACTTAAAATTTAAAAAAAAATGTAAATGATGTTTCTACCCTTAACATCTACTTACCATCCTGTGGCTAATAAAAAAATTTCAAAATCTTTTTAAAGAATTTGGTATAATTTTGGTTCCTCAAAATAATATATTATAAACAAACTTACTAAGTTTTATATGTGTTTGGAGGAATTTAGTAACAGTGATGTCAAAATATCGCCTGCGGTGCCGTATGTAGTAAAAGCGGGCGTTAAACACTACACACATTTGATGTCAAAATTAATCTCAGAAACTATTTGTAGTTGGTTTATTGTTACTCGTCACTTACTTGTAACTAACAATAGTTTCTGAGATTACTAAGTTTTCTTAAAAAAGATAAACAGGTTTACATTGGAAGGACCAAACTTAGTATAGAAACCAGACCGAAGGAATGTTTTAGAAATATTAGGTACAAGGGTTGACTGATAAGTCCCAGGCCTCACAATAATAAAAACAAACATTAAAATAAACATAATAAAAAATATTTTTTTATTTATTTCTCAACCTAATTCCCAGAAAGGGTACAGTGTTCTGATTTAATTAAAACATCTCTGTAGTGCAATTTATCATAGTCCTCAAAATAGTACAAAAGTGAATCGAGAAGATATTGACACATTGCTTCACTCACACTGTTTATTCACAGGACATGTTTCAAGAGCTCTTACTCCTATCCTCAGCTGAAACTCGACTAGTGCAAGTTGTAGTGGTTTCCTCTTTCTCCGTTTTGTCAATAGATGGCGTGATGTACTTGTCAAAGATGTCCGGTGGTGGAGTTTCAAAATTCATGACGATTTTTGTTAATGAAGATATTTTCCCATACGGAAAGGTCTATGGGGTGATTAACATATTTTATTAGAGATGTTTCCAAGTTGATGTCATGTCTAGTATTCAAAAAATGAAAAGCCACTGCTGATTTTTCTGTTTCACCATTTTTAATGTTTCTTAGATGTTCCTTAGTTCTGATGTTAATATTTCTTTTTGTTTTTCCTATATAAATTTTAGGGCAAGTTTCACATTTGATCTCATAGATTCCTGGTTTTTCTTTGGTAGTGATTGAATTTTTGGGAGGGCCTTTTAACAAATTTCTGATATTAAACCTATTTTGAGGTGCAAGAGTTATGTTGTGTTTTGAGAAGATTTTTTGGAATTTGTTATAGGCTGATGGGTGGAAGGTAAATTTTTTAAAAAGTTTTTTCTCTTTTTCTCCTGTAGGTTCTAGGGTGGTGGTTTCTTTTATTTTCTTAGCTTTGTTGAGTCAGTTAACTGTTTTGTCTACTAAATTTGGGTTGAAACCGTTGGATATAGCTACTATTTTGTTACCCTTGTCTGCTTTTGTGTAGATTACCAGCTTTTCATTTAAATTTTTGATTAATTTTTTTATATGAATAACTTTTTGAATTTGCATTTTGAACAACCCATTGTCTCCCTTCTTGGCAGATTTATTTATGAGTGCTTTTGAAACACATATCACAAAAACTTTTCCAAATTATTTCAAAGTGTGGTATCACTATGTTGACGACATTTTTGCAATAGTACCTAAAAAAACTCATACAAGATGGTCTTAGACTTTTGAATATACAAAATCCAGGTATAAAATTTACATTAGAAACAGAAGAGGATGGTGTGCTCCCCTTTTTGGACATCAAGATCAAAAAAATGAACAACAAACTCACCTTTGGTATTTACAGGAAACCGACACACACAGATAATTACATCAAGAACAAAACTTTCAACCCAAAACAACACCAACATGCCATTTTCAACAGTTTAATCTTTCGGATGATCAACTTTCCACTAAACAGAGATTATCAAGAAGAATACCTACACATAAAGAAGTAGCTATATCCAACGGTTTCAACCCAAATTTAGTAGACAAAACAGTTAACAGACTCAACAAAGCTAAGAAAATAAAAGAAACCACCACCCTAGAACCTACAGGAGAAAAAGAGAAAAAACTTTTTAAAAAATTCACCTTCCACCCATCAGCCTATAACAAATTCCAAAAAATCTTCTCAAAACACAACATAACTCTTGCACCTCAAAATAGGTTTAATATCAGAAATTTGTTAAAAGGCCCTGCCAAAAATTCAATCACTACCAAAGAAAAACTAGGAATCTATGAGATCAAATGTGAAACTTGCCCTAAAATTTATATAGGAAAAACAAAAAGAAATATTAACATCAGAACTAAAGAACATCTAAGAAAATTAAAAATGGTGAAACAGAAAAATCAGCAGTGACTTTTCATTTTTTGAATACTAGACATGACATCAACTTGGAAACATCTTTAATAAAATATGTTAATCAGCCCATAGACCTTTCCGTATGGGAAAATATCTTCATCAACAAAAATCGTCATGAATTTTGAAACTCCACCACCATCTTTGACAAGTACATCACGCCATCTATTGACAAAACGGAGAAAGAGGAAACCAATACAACTTGCACTAGTCGAGTATCAGCTGATGATAGGAGCAAGAGCTCTTGCAACATGTCCTGTGAATAAACAGTGTGAGTGAAGCAATGTGTCAATATCTTCTCGATTCACTTTTGTACTAATTTGTGCTTCACTGTCCCTATGCTTCTTCCAAGTTTATACTTTGAGTCCTCAAAATAGTTGTTCACCGCATCAATGACCTCCTCGTTGCTGTGAAATCGTTTCTCCAAGAAATTTTTTGATGTTTGGGAACAGGTGGTAGTCACTGGGTGCTAGATATGGCAAATAGGGCGGATGTTCATGCAATTTGAAGTTTAATTTGCACATTTTTCCCATTACAATGACTGACTGATGGGCTGGAGCATTGTCGTGAAGAAATAAGATGTTAAGCTTGTGTAGTAGTTACCAGTGATACTTTTACCCTTTTCCAAGTAATCAATAAAAATAATTTCATGTGCATCCTAGAAAACACTAGTCATAACCTTGTTAACTGACAAAATTGACTTTGCCTTTTTTGGAGTTGGTTCACCTGGCGCATTCCACTGTTTTAACTGTGATTTACTTCCTGAAGTGTAGTGATGTATCCAAGTTTCATCCATGGTAGTAAACTATCTAAAAAATTCACAGGGGTTTTTATGTTAAAGCTCCAAATTCTTAACAGAAACAGTTTTTCCTTGCATCTTAGATCAGGTGTCAACAAACATGGCATTCATCTTGCGCAGACCTTGTGAAAGCCCAAAACATTACTTAAGATATTACCTGCATGTTCTTTTGATTATGTTTACAGTCTCTGGTATCTCAAACAATTTAATCTGTAGTCTTCCAGTACTAAGCGATGAATTTTTTCAATGATCTCTAGAGTTGTGACCTCCACAGGGCATCCAGAGCAAGGGTCATTACAGAGCTCACACATCCCATTTTAAACTCTGCAACCCACCTTTTAATTATTGTATATGAAGTGGCAGAGTCTTTCAATGTACTGTCCATTTCCTCCTTGTTTTCGTAAGACATTAAGCCTTTAAAATGGAAGTATTTAATCACTGTTCTATTTTCCAAATCATTTTCATGAAACCTCTACACTTGTCTTGTTTAAAATGCTGTCATTGTAAAACTAAACAAGTTATTGACCTTTAACTATGGATACAAGCTAGTCTAGAGTTAAACTATATGATGTTATCTATCAAACTGGACCAGTGGCACCATCTCTCCTGGGCCAAAACAGAGGGCAGTCCAAAAATTGTAAAAGCTTAGTACCTCAATAAATATTATTATTATAAAGAAATTCATGAATCAGCTGTGGCAGTCATTTTCTTTCTTTCTTTCTTTCTTTCTTTCTTTCTTTCTTTCTTTCTTTCTTTCTTTCTTTCTTTCTTTCTTTCTTTCTTTCTTTCTTTTTCTTTTTCTTTTTCTTTTTTTTCCCCATTTAACCATGAAATAAATCCAAAAGTTAAATTATTAAAGCAAATAAATGGACCAATATTTTTAGAAATCATACAATGAGTTTTGAAATACTGCCAATCGATTTTGTCAATATATTTGTTTTACTTTCAAAGGTGTATAATAAATACAAAAATAATTCATCACCTAGTGGCAGAACTATAACAGAAATAAGCAAAGTGACTGACGATGCAAATAAATATTTGTGAAATTAGTCTCCTGAGTTCTGTGAAAAATTTAGTAACTTTCTTAAAATAAGTGAAATTTGTAACAAATAATTATATTTTATTGTAATATTTGTATTGCTTCACTGTTACTAGCTTCAGATTTTTACTTATTAGTTTATTTCCTATTTCTTATAACATATGTAGCATATATAGTATATAACAAATACAAAATCTTACATTCTCCTCGTTTTGGAGTTGAATTTTCACATGTCCCCTATAGTTAACCCAGGTTGTGTATATAATGGAACATTTTAAAACTTGAAATCTAGAATTTAGTTTCCCTTTATACCTTATACTATTTTTCCTAATTGTTCTCATTAGTCTTCCCTGTTTCTTTACTTTAAAGTCAGTGGTTATTTGTTTTTTCAGGGACCATTATGGGCAGAGTCACACCTTACCTCCAAAGAAGAGAAAAGCTTCTTCTGATGAAACACAATCAAGTGTAAGTTTAATAAATATTAACTCTTAGAGCCCCTCTCCCTTTTTTTCAGATGGCTGGTCTTTTTTCATATTTGTTGATGCTGTTCATATGCCTCATCAATTTACTGCACTATAGGATGCTCCCAGAAAACAGTTTTTTCTTTGTGCAAGACGTCGGTTAAATGACCGTATATGCTGTAGTTAAAATTAAAATAACTAAGCATCATATGAAAGTAAAATTAATCATGATAAAAAGCGATTCAATTTTTAAGTTTGTGTGTGTGCATGTGTGTGCAGCACTCACTGGTTGATATAAATAAAAATGGAGTAGTTTGATTCTCAATGAGAAATAAACCTTTTTTGTGATTATAAGTTACTCAGATCATTGAAAACATCCTCATTTTCACGAGAATGAAAATCTAGCAGAGCTGTCCATTTCTGGTATGTAGTTAAGCATACAAGTGTAAATAATTTTCTAAAATTAAATTAAGGAAATTAAAAGTAAAAAATGAGTTGAAATAAGTGAGTTTATCAGATAGAACATAAAACCAGAAGTGATTTATGGAGGCGCTTGCAAATATTAATGTTAAAACAGTGTAATAATAATAATAATAATAATAATAATAATAATAATAATAATAATAATAATAATAATAATAATAATAATTAATAATATCTTAACAGTAGGAAGTGTTGAACATGTGCAACATATACATTGTTAATTATATATATATATATATTTTGTCTTAATACTATGATGTTTTTTGCTTCTTTTGAAAAGTTGAGAAAAGTTTCAGCTTAACCAGATTCAATTCTTTCTCTGTCTACTATGTGCAAAGTTGAATTAAAACGACTATCATCATCATCATCATCATCATCATCATCAGAGGAGGAGGAGGAGGAGGAGGAGGAGGAGGAGGAGGAGGACCTTGAAACTTGTATTTCCACTGAAATCTGGTTATCACATTTTTGGGCAGATTGCAATAGCTTCTCTACTTACTATGTATGTGTAAAAATGAATAGCAACTTCCTGTTTAAGAAAAGTATTGAAAAATTCAGAAATATAACATAAGAGTATCTCTGATATGGTTCATTCAAAAACAAAAAAGAAAAGGGTAAAAGGGCAGAAATTGTGTTTTAATTAAAATTTAGATTTTTTTACTCTAAGAACAAAACCGGTTATACTGGGTGAATCACTGCACTGCCAATATTTCCGAAATGGGAAAGTGCTATTTATGTGCAGTTTTCACAGTTTGGTAGTTCGGGGCTCATAGTTTTAGCCCATAAATAGATTTTAATAACACTTAGAAGGCATATTTTTGGAGCAGACATACACTTTTTAAATGAAACAATGCCTAATTACATAAAAAAAATTAAAAGTATGATAAATTAGAATGTTAATGGTGTTTTCCACAGGATTTTAGTGCCAGTATCAAATGAGATATGTTATTTCGAAACTTTTACATACTGACAATTATGGGTTCCATTCAACCGGCTTAGTTGCTAGATACAATTTTTTATGGTTTCTTTACATGTGTTTGTGGTTCATTTGTACATTGTGACGTTCTAGTCAGTTAGTGATAGCTCAAGCAGAAGGTTGTGAATGAAGATGGGATTTACCAGTTCAAAAAAAGCCAACATGCTCATGGTGTACGGAGAGTGAAGAAAGAATGCAGTTCATCCTTGTATGGTGTATGTGGAAAGATATCCTAATAGATGTCAACCATCTCGACAATTATTCATCAACCTCTTTAACCAGTTACATGAAAGTGGTAGTATAACAGCAAGAAAATGTAACAGAAACAAACAAGTGACTGAAGATGTAGGAGAAATTAATGTTTTGGCTTTGGTTGCAGTAGTTCCGCAAATTAGTTCCTGCACAGTTGCACATGGAAGTGGAATAAATCAGGCAAGTGTACTTTGCATTCTCCATTTACATAGATTCCATTCCTATCACATCTCTCTCCATCAAGAGCTGCATGGAAACAATTTTGAAAATCGTGTTAACTTTTGAAGATGGGCATTAAGACATGAAACTCCAGATTCATCTTGTATTTTGTTTTGTGATGGAGTAACATTTACTAATCATGGCCAGTTAAACCACAGAAACATACACTATTGGTCTGTTGACAATCCCTGTTGGCTTCGTCAGGTGGAGTGTCAGCATCCATGGAGTTTAAACGTGCGGTGTGGGTTAGTGAACCATCATCTCATTGGCCCCTTTTTTTAAAGAATGAACACTAAACTTGCACAAGTATCTCAGTCTCCTATGAGACCATCTTCCACAGGTGCTAGAAGACGTTCCTGTGCAGACTAGGAGGAACTGGTGGTTCCAGCACGATGGCTGTCCAGCCCATAGTGCATGAATTACTACAGCTGGTCTTCATAGATTGTTTCCAAATCAATGGATTGGACTACTGTTCACCGGATTTGACTCCGTTAGGCTTTTTTCTATTGCAAAAACTGAAAGACACTATCTGCAAGGACATATCAATTACACCAGATGATATGAAACAATGTATTACTGCTGCCAGCTCTGAAATTTCCACTGTAATGCTAGAATATGTGCAGCAGTCTTACCACAGGAGACTGGAAGCTTGTATTGAAGCTGCAGGTGGTCATTTTAAACATAAGCTTTGAAGGTCAAATTTCTCTTTGCTTGTCAGGTTCCACAGAGGCAGTGCATTCCCTTTTGCTTTTCTTTAGTTGTGCTACCACAGGCATTACAAGTGTCAGTGTGTAAAAGTTCCGAAATAAGATCTACTGAACAACTTGAACCAAAATCCTGCAGAAAACACATTAACATTTGAATTTACCATACTTTTGATTTTTTTATGTAATTAGGCATTGTTTCATTTAAAAAAGTGTGTCTTTGCTCCAAAAATACACCTTGTAAGTGTTATTAAAATCTATACCAGGAGAGTTTGGGAAGAGAGTATTATTGCACCAATTTACAAAGGCAAAGGAGAAGTTAGTAAACTGCAAAATTATAGGGGGATCAGTTTGCTAGCAATATTAGGGAAAATTTACACAGGAATAATGTCTGAAAGATTGCAAAGAGGGGCGGAGGCAGAAATGAAGCTATCGTAATTTCAATCAGGATTCAGGAAAGGGAGAAGGACAATAGATAATGTACTAATTATTAGAACAATAGTAGATAAGTACACAAGTAGGAAAAGAGGGAGAGTGTATGTTTTTTTGTAGATTTTGAAAAAGCTTTTGATACAATAGTGAGAGAAGCACTATGGTGGAATTCAAATTCAAATTTATTCATCCTTTAAAACTAAATCTGTACATAGTACCTTGATATAGGTTACGTCAGTAAATTTACACTTAATATTACAAAGTTAAACATTAAATATACCTAACCTACATTCATTTATAATGTAACACAAATTGGCTATAATTATAAATGAGAGAAATGAACAAGCTAAGTAATTCATGTCTTATGAGTATCTGGATTTGTTAAATTGCAGATATTCCTTTACTGTGTAAAAGCAGTGCTCCTGCAAGAAAGCCCTTGTTCTAGTTTTAAACACGTTGTAGTTATCTATGCTTTTGATGTCATTAGGAAGGGAATTATAAACTATTGTACAGGAATGCAGTACTCCATTCTTAAACATTGTAGTTCTGATTAAGGTTACGTGTATATCCTTAATATGCTTCGTGTAATGCATATGAACACTTCCATTGTTTTGAAAGTTAAATCTATTTTTTTTACAAATAAAGCTGTCTCCAAAATATAAACACATGCCAAAGGAAGTATGCAAAGCTTTTTGAACAGTGGCTCACATGAACAGAGCATTCTTTCATTGCCTATAATTCGAATGGCTTGTTTTTGTTTAATAAATATATCTTTGGCTTCTGGTGAATTTCCCTAAAATATTATTACATATTTAATTATAGAATGTATATGTGCATAATAGGACATTAAAAGTACACAAAGGCTGACATTTTAGAGCATATATATTCCTGCTTAATTTGGTTAGTAGATGATTTGTATGAGTTTTCCATTTTAAGTTATCCTGTATCCACAAATTACAAAAGAAAGGAGTCTGCAAGAAATTCAATATAGGGCTAGAAAAAAGTTATGAGGGAATAAAGTTTGGAACAAGAGTAGATAAGAATGGGATAACAGAATTAGTGGAGCAGAAAATGGAATTAAGACAAGGCTGTAAACTTAGCCCTATATTGTTCAACTTGTTCATTGATGATATAATTGAGAGTGTTGAAAAAAGTAACAACCGTTGCCCAATTATTAGGAATAAGGTAATACCAGGGTTACTATTTGCAGATGATTTGGTAATAGCATCTGTAACAGTGATAGGATTACAGAGAGCAATAAATGAAATTAGCAGCTACTGTAAAGAATGGGGGATAGATTAGATTAGATTGATTTGCGTTCAGTAGGTTCACTTGTAGCCAGAAAAGGCTGTGAACATTGAACATGTCCAGAGGTATAAAGTTTAATAGCATATATATGTACAAAAGTTAACATAAGACACATATTATAGTATACAGGCAATATGAACAACAATATGGAAGACAAAACAGGGATAATTATATATGATACAGAATGAAACACCTTTTAAACCAGCTTTCACTTGGCTTATGCCAGTACGGCTCAATCTTTTTGCAATGGATACCATTCATTGTTATTTATTAAATGCATATACATTAAAAATAAACTTTCAACTTGCATCAAATATTTATTAGTAATGATTTGTCTTTGGAATAGTTAGGTACTACTTATAGAGCTATAGAAGCATTATTAGGATAATTTGTCATTCAGATAATCTTGTAGAGAATAAAAAGATTTTGAGCAAAGGTACTCTCTAACAGCTTTTTTTAAAAGCACCGAAATTATCAATTTTTTCTTTAAAAACATTAGGAAGTGCGCCAAATATTTTGATAGTTTCATAATGCACACCTTTTGGGAAGCAAGAAAGTTTAGCACTGGGATAATGAATATTATACTTTTGTCTAGTGTTTATTTTGTGAATTACAGTATTTGTTGCAAATAAGGCACGATTGCATACACAAAGAATTTTAGGATTGAAAATATATACATGCAAGGAAGCGTTAATATCTTTAATCTTGTAAAAAGATCTTTACAGGAGCATCTGTTGTGGGTGTTAGTAATGAGGATATAATTTATGAGAGCTTTCCAATCTAAACATCTGTCCACTTGAAGGCCCAGAAATTTTATGCTGTCAATTTCTTCTAATAACATATCATTAATCCCGATTTCTATTTCATTATGTGATGTACGACAGGTTATAAATTTGACCACTTTTGTTTTGTCTAGATTCACAGATAATTTGTTCGCTTTAAACCAGCATGACATACAGTTCAAAACATAATTCATTTTAATTATACACTCATTTAAATTTGTACTGGTCACCAGGACACTAGTGTCATCAGCGAAAAGAACTGTACTTGCAATGTCCTTTATATAAAGTGAGAGGTCATTTATATAGATCAGAAATAATAAAGGCCCTAACACGGAACCTTGGGGTACTCCATGAGTTACTACTTTCCAGTTCAAAGTTTGTTTTTCATAACCAATATCACTGACAGCTACTTCAACACTCTGTTTTCTTTCATTTAGATATGATACAAACGATCTTAAATGTTCATTTTTTAGCCCATAGAATTCCAATTTTGCTATAAGAATGGCATGATTAATACAATCAAAAGCCTTTGCTAGATCACAAAAAATTCCACCTACATGTCTTTTATCATTTAAGGCAGTCAGCACTTCATGTGTAAGTTTGTAAGTTGCATTATTAGTCGATATTCCCTTTCTGAATCTAAACTGATCACTGACAAGTATGTTATATTCAAGGTGTTTATACAGTCTGGTGAACATTACTTTTTCAAGAACTTTTGAAAAAATTGCTGTAGCGATATTGGTCTATAATTTGAAACATTATTGCATTTGCCTGTTTTAAAAAGAGGTTTAACAACTGAGTATTTCATTCTGTCAGGGAAAATACCAGTCTTTAGAGACTCATTACATAAATAACTAAGGGGAATGCTAATTTGTGAGGAGCAAGATAAGAATCAATATAAATAAGTAAAGAATAGTAATGTTTAAGAAGGGTGATTAGCTAAGAAAAGATGAAAAGTGGTATCTAAATGACCAAAAGGTGGAGGTGGTAAAGGAGTTCGACTACTTAGGGATGAGATTGTGCTACAATGGAGGCTGGGGAGCACATGGGAGAAAGAAGAGTGAAAGGGAAGATAGTGATGTCTGGGGTAAGGAGCTGTAAATATAAATTACCAGATGTGTCAGTAAAGTGGCATGAAAGAATCTATGAAGCAATAGTAGAATAAAAATTGACATGGTGTGGAGTTGTGGGGGGCCAATGAGATAAGAAATCATGTTGAACATACATATGAACAGTTCTGTAAAGAGATACTGGGTTTGAATAAGTCAATGCCAAATGGAGTAGCTAGAGTGGAACTTGGAAGACCTTGCAGGAGTGGGGTAATATAGAAAGATGTTTAAAATATTGCTATAGTTGTATAAAAAGGATGATGATAATACATTAAAGATCTGTTTAGAACAACAGAAGAATTCAACATGTAAGGACAGCTGGTGGGCAGAGCTAGAGAGAATGCTGGTAAAAATAGGGATGAGAGAGAAATTCATGTAAAAGGTTTTTGGATAATTAAGAATAGGATAGAGGACATTGACAGACAAGTGACGTGGGGAAATCTGATAAGTAAGAAATCACTAAATGTATACCTGAAAATAAAGACAGAATGCAGAAGGGAAACATAAATAGACATATGTGATAGATATGAGAGGAAGGGTTTAGCTTGATTAAGGACAGGAGCCATATTGAGAGGGGGTTCACCAAAGGAGTGCATTCTATGTGGAAAGAAAATAAGTTTAGAAAATTATGTAGTGTAGTGTAAAGAAATTGAAAACTGGAGGAAATTAATATGGGATAATAACTGGGTTAATAAAAGGAGTTATGTAGTAACAATAAAAATACTTACATTGAAAAGAGAGAATAGATTAAGGGAGGTGGGGAAATTCGCTGACAAAGTCAAAGAGAAATGGTTGAGAAGGGCAAGCAAATAAGAGGTAGAGAAATGGAAGACACAATCAGAACATTAGGTCAAGGTTGTATAAGGGCTAGGATAGAGGTAAACGGCCAGGGAGCCAACACCATTATCAGCCCGTAATATAAGCAGCTGACAAATTTGTACCTAGATTAGAATTGTAAAACTTATAATTGGGATTGTAAGATATGGAAGTACAAATAAATATTATTATTATTATTATTATTACTTTTTGGAAGTTTTTTGAGTCACACTTGTTTACACTCACCTTCACTTATTATTTTTAAAAACACTGGAACGTTTTTAAAAATAATTAGTGAAGGTGAGTGTAAACAAGTGTGACTCAAAAAAAAATTCAACATGAAGAAAACTTCACTGTTAATAATAATGCTTCTATTTGTAATATTTAATTATTATTAATGTTATTATTATTATTATTATTATTATTATTATTATCATCATCATCATCATCATTATTATTATTATTATTATTATTATTATTATTATTATTATTATTATTATTATTATTAATTATTATTATATTAAAATCTATAGGCTAAAACTACAAGCCCCTAACTACCAAACAATGCTGTGAAAACCACACATCAATAGAACTCGGAAATATTGGTGGTGCAAGTTTTAGGTGATTCACACTGTATAAAGGCCATTCAGAATGAACAGGGCTTCTGAGGACATTCCCAGAAAATTCCAAATGTGCATTTTATTTCTAAGGAAATGCCTTTTATGTGATATTTTAATCAAAATCATTTGAGCCTTTTATGAGTAAATGAAAATACATGGAAAATGTTCCATGCAAAGTGTACCTGGGGAGGGGGGGGGGGGACAGATTTTCTTGAAAATGTTAACTTTTCATTTTTTAAGTATGCTGTCCAGAGACTTGTACACACATGTACTTTCTCTCTCTCTCTCTCTCTCTTGCTCTCCCCCCCTCTCTCTCACTGAAAGATATATATATTGTGATTTTGTTGGTTCGTAGAATTAAAAGGCAGAATTGCAGAAATTAAAAATCTCCTTTATTTTCGTAGAAATACTCTTATAGATTACAGCAGCATTATGTTACATACACCATCAGTCTACCAAGGTCGATCACATTAACAAACAGTGACAGCAGATTACATCCTTAGCTCTCGTTAAAACACAGCTGGTTGTCTCTCATTTCACAACACTGTTTCACAACTAACTCTGCTTACTCACGCTGTTTACAACTTGCAACTCCCTCTTGGCCAATCGTCGCCTCTTTAAATACTTCACAGATAATTTCTAGATGATTCGCAAATAAACCAGAACGCAAACAATCTCTATCAGTCCAGAAGTAACTAGAAATTTCCATTTATCTCAGTTTGTTTGTTTCAGCAGACCCTTATCTGCCTGATATCTTTTTCCGCGGGCTCTTGGTTTTCACACTGCCCTCCTATCAGTTTCTTTTGTGTAAACAAGCCACGCGATCGTAGATACGGGTTCTCAACAATATATATTGTGACTTTATGGGTTCGTAGAATTAAAAGTTTGAGTTGCAGACATTCCAAATGTTCTTTATTTCCGTAGAAATACACTGTTCAATTCTCACCTAGCAACATTACGTCACATACACAATCTACCAAGGTCGATGACCACATAAGCAGCTTTCTGATTACATCTGTTTACAACACTCCTGTTACGTCTCTCTGTTTACGACTGACCCATGGCTAGTCGTCGCTTCCTTAAATACCTCATCTGATAACTCCAGACTATTCCAGAACAATCAAGAAACTGAATAATCTCTATCAATCAAGATTCACCAGAAATTTCCATTTAACTCAGTTTGTTTTGGCAGACCTTTATCTGCGTGCTATCTTTATCAGTTCCTTTGTGTAAACAAGCCGCATTATCGCTCCGTGCAAACCTTTTATGCGAGTCACCGTGACACTGCTCCCTCCTCAAAGCTGGTTGTCCCGAACATCACCGTCATAGCAGGCCAGACGATCTAGGTATACCACCAACATCTTCCTTTGGGGCACTTTCTGGATGCGGTAGACCACGTCGTTAATCCTCTTCAGCACCCGGTACGGTCCTTGCCATGGCTGTTGAAGTTTCGGGCATCGTCCCTTGGTCCAGATAGGGTGGTACAACCAGACCAGGTCACCTTGCTGGAACCCTTGGCTGTTTGCTTGCCTGTCGGGTCTTCATGCGGTCGCTCGCCTTGTGGATGTTCTAACAAGCCATCCCATGCATGTCGTGGAGATGGTCCACCAGGTTCTCCACATCCTCAGTTGCTGCCTGTTTTGCATCCGGGAGGCTCCCAAAGGCCAGGTCACAAGGGAGGGGTAAATCTCGGCCAAACATTAAGCTGGCTGGCGTCATCCCAGTGGTGTCGGGTGTTGACGAGCGGTAGGCCAGCAAGAATAGTGGCACCTTGACGTCCCAGTCTCGCTGATGGCTGGCCACGACCTTCCTGAGGTGTTCTTCTAAGGTCTTGATGTACCTTTCGACCATGCCATCTGACTGGGTATGTAGGGGTGTTGTGCAGATCTTGTTCACCCCAAGTCTTTCCAGTGCCTCCTTCATCAGGTTGGACTCAAAATTGTTGCCCTGGTCGCTGTGGAGCTCTAACGCCACACCAAATTGGCAGAACACTTGCTCCATGAGGCAATCTGTGAGTGTCTTTGCCTCCTGGTTCGGGCTGGCATACACCTCCGGCCACTTGGTGAAGTAGTCCACGACCACCATCAGGTACTTGTTGCCTCGGTCGGACACTGGGAATGGTCCAGCTATGTCGACGGCGATCCTTTCTAATGATACTCCGATGTTGTACTGCTGCATGCGACCCCGGATGCTAGTCTGGGGGCCGCGACTCGCCACACACACGTGACATTGATGGCACCATCTCAGCATCTGCTCGGAGCCTCAGCCAGTAGTAGCACTGCCAAGGTTTGTCGATCGTCTGGTTTGCTCCCAGGTGTCCTCCTGAAGTACCGGTGTGCACTTCCTCCAAGACTTACAGGACCTTACTTCGGGGAAGTACCAACTGCTCCCTCTGTGTCTTCCCATCAGGTGATTCCCATACCCGGAATATTACGCCCTCTGTCTTCAGTGAGTCCCATTGGGCCCAGTACAAGGCGCTCCTTGGTGCGATGTCCTCCCAGGTAGGTCTGGTCC
The DNA here is from genome assembly GCA_030765055.1 of Mantis religiosa. Taxonomy (NCBI): domain Eukaryota; kingdom Metazoa; phylum Arthropoda; class Insecta; order Mantodea; family Mantidae; genus Mantis; species Mantis religiosa. Next base: position 91,296,065 of record CM060947.1, on the reverse strand, counting down.
CTGCCTCCACTTCTCTCAAGAGTGGCCATTCGATGATGTTTAGAGGTAAAGTCGTACTGCTGCAACCTCTGGATCAAACAGGCTGTCTGTCCTTCCAGGCTCCTAAAACTAAGTAGCCAGGTTAGAGCGGAATGGCTGACCATACAGGTACTTGTGGAAGTGCTTCAAGGTCTTTACTACCGCCAGTATATCTCGCCGGGTTACACAGTAGTTTTTCTCTGCCTTGGATAGCGTCTTGCTGTAGTAGGCTATCACCCACTCATGGCCGTCCTGGACTTGGGTTAGGACACCTCCAATACAATGGTCGCTGGCGTCGGTGTCCACAATGAAGGTGCCGCCTGGTTGTGGAAATCCCAGAATAGGAGCACTACGCTGTGTCTTCTTCAGCCGCTTGAAAGCGTCTTCGGCGTCATCCGTCCACACATAAGGTCGGTGTTCCTCTGTCAGGCGGGTGAGGGGTTTGGCGATGTTGGAGAACCCCTTTGTGAAACGCGATAATAACTGCACAGCCGTAGCAAACTGCACAATTCTCTCTTATCCTTTGGCCGAGGCCAGTCTCTCACAGCCTGTGTCTTCTCCGGGTCTGTGGCCACTCGGGTTGGTGAGACTTTGTGGCCCAAGTAGTTAACTCCCTTGCAGAAGAGCTGGCACTTCTTTGCGTTTAACTTCGGGTTAGTTGCCTGCAGTCTCTGCAATACCTTGCTTAGGTTTCACAGATGGTCTTCGAAGGTCTTACCGACGATGATGTCATCCAGGTATAGCAGGCAGGCGTCATAAGTCAGCCTGCTCATCACTGATTCCATTAGGGGTGGCTGGTGCGTTGCAGACACCAAAGGGCATAACTGTGAAGTGCCAGAACCCTTGGCCTGTCCAAAACGCGGTTTTCTCCTTGTCTCTCGGGTCCAGAGCTACCTGCCAGAAACCCGACTTCAGGTCCAGGGTCGAGAACCACTGTCCAGGCTGCCGTGAATCCCGTGTAAGGTGAAACCGTCCTTCCGGATGACATCGTTCAGCTTCCTGTAGTCCACGCAGAAGCGTAGCTCGCCGTTCTTCTTTGTCACCAGAACTACTGGCGTCTCCGATGTCGATGTTGTGGAGCACTCGGTCCGTGCGGCCGTAGTCGCTGTCGCCTTGGCTGAAGATGCACTGGTATCGTCTCAGCAGTTGTCGAACTTCTCCAGTTCCGCGGACAGATGGTCGGCCGCCCTCTCCAGTAAGCCTTCCAGCCGGGGCCCCAGGTGTTGCGTTGGCACCAGCTCCTGTGTCTTATCGATTGCGGTTACGCTGACCAGGTGCTCGCACGTCCCCAACTCCGTCCCGGCCTGGGTGTCGTTATCGGTATCTGTCAGATTGAGCAACCTCACTGGCACCTCCTCTCGGCACGGCATGTCCTGGCTGCACAGTCCGTGCACAGGCGTCTTCTGGTCCAGCATCATGTTCTTCGTCCGCTGGCCTTCGAGTCGCGCCGTCACCTCCACATCGCTTCTTGCGGGGATCACCACGTCATCCTTCAAGATGACCCTGCAGATTCCAAGGCGCTCTTCGGGTTGCCGGAGTATCACCTCTTCTCTATTGAGCCGCAGGACCTTCCTACCAACGTCGACCGTCGCCTCGTGGCTCCTGAGGGCATCCAATCCCAGTATCACCTCCTCAGCCACCCTCGCGACGAACACCCACAGACGCACGGCACTCCGCTCCAAGGTCAACTTCAGTAGGGCCTCCTCCGCAGACAAGGTGTCAACTGATGCCGTCACTAACTGATATGGTCGGCTCGGTTTTCTCGACGGCAAACCCTTGGCCATGTCAGGTCTGATGATGGTCACGGCTGCCCCTGTGTCTACGAGCACGCGGCACGGCTTCCCTCTCACCCAACCGTCCGCGATGAGGCTGTCATCCATACGGCAGCTGAAGGCGCGCAGTGTCACTCGAGGGGCTGTTGGTGATGGCGCCGATGTGCCCCTCTCCACGACGGCCCTTACTTGTTTTCCGGCTGCTCTTCCTGGTGTGGGCAGTATCTCACCAGGTGTCCCGGCTGTCCACACCCCCAACACAGGCCACTAGGTCTTTGCCGGCGTCCCTAGACTGGTCTTCGGCCTCCCGTGTAGCGGATACTCCTGGTTCGCGACGTCGGGATAGCCGTCACCTCGGCCGCCTCCATCCTTAATGCTGCCGTTAGCGCCTGGTGAATGGTTTTGTAGTCGCCGAGCATTAGGTGCTGCCGAATCTCCGTGTCTCGTACCCCGTCAACAAAGGTGTAGGCGGCTTCCCGGGATACGAACTCTGGTGGGAGGTCGACTAATGCTTTACTGGCCAGCTGCTCGCTTGCCAGGGCGAACTCCTGCAGTGTCTCCCCTGGCTGCTGCGACCTTAACTTCAGCTGGCTGCGGTACGCTGCGGCTAAGCGGTGGTTTCCAACGCGGTTCTCCAGGGCCTCCTAGATGTCCTTGGGCGCCGCCGCTGTCTGGACCGCGTTCAGGACTTTCTGCGGTTCGTTCCTGAAGACGTGCTATTGTTAGCTGTGCGGCCTCTTCCCTTGGTGACCACTTGCTGTGTTTGGCCACCGTGTCGAATTGACGGCGGAAGACTTCGAAAGTTGTCGCGCCGTCGTATTTAGGTGGTTTGATGCGCGCAGATGTTGTGTTGCGACCTTTAAATCCTTCAACCTCCTGCTGACGATGTACTCTACCATGGCGTTCAGGGATATGGTGTTGCTGTCGGCCTTTCCCTCCAGGTGGTTTACGCGGTTTGCCAGGTCTTCGACGCACTCGTCCACTAAGCCGATCCGCTTGCCGAGCCTCGTGGCATCCTCCTTCACGCCAGCCAACTGTTCCTCAAATTTGGCGGCGAGGGTCTTGTTCGCAACCTTCATTTCTTCCATCTTCTCGGTGAGGTTATCGTTAGCCGTCCTCATTTCTTCCAGCTTCGTGGTCAAGTTTTTAATTTGCCGCCTCCGTCTTCGTTGTTAATTCGGTCATCTTCGCGGCCAAGTTGTTATTTGCCGTCTCCAACTTCTCTAGAATCTGTGCCAAGCAGCCTCCATGTCGTAACATCTCACTCCTGACACTAATTGTGACTCTCTAGGTTCGTAGAATTAAAAGTCCGAGTTGTAGATATTCCAAATGTTCTTTATTTCCGTAGAAATACACTGATCAATTCTCACGTAACATTACGTCACATACACAACCCAATCTACCAAGGTCGATGGCCACACAAACAGCGTTCTGATTACATCTGTTTACAACACTCCTGTTACGTCTCTCTGTTTACAACTGACTCATGGTGAGTCGTCGCTTCCTTAAATACCTCATCTGATGATTCCAGACTATTCCAGAACAATCAAGAAACCAAATAATCTCTATCAATCAAGATGTCACCAGGAATTTCCTTTTATCTCAGTTTGTTTCGGCAGACCGTTATCTGCTTGCTATTTCTATCAGTTCTTTTGTGTAAACAAGCCGCAGTATCGTTCCGTGCAAACCTTTTATGCGTGTCGCTGCGACACTATATACAGTATGCACACTTTATCTTGAGCGTTTGTCTCCCAAGTCCTCACTCAGTAGGTTTCGGCTAACTCCGTAAACACAGATGACAACTTAGAAACATGAAATATGCTACACTAGTACACTACACTAGTACACTCTTGACATCTAGTGACTAATATGCTAAGCTTTTACGTGCGCTCTTTGTTTTCTGTGTGCATTCATTTTGTGCAAGTTTGAGGTTAATTACTACAGCTTAACCAGTTTGTAATTATGGCTGAGGGCACACCAAACTCATCAAATGTACCTTCTGAGCAACGAACTCTGACTCGGAAACATGCATGTACAGTCGTGCATAGTGATGGCTGCAAAATAATAGCAAAAGTTGCAGAAAGTTGCGATATAGAAAAGGATAACAACCAGCTAATGTTCCCACTCAGCAAATCAATAGAACGAGCTGCAGCTTACACAGGAAAAAGCGTCAGCACTGTCAGGCGTATTAAATCGTTTTGTACATCTCATCCTAATGAATCACCAAAAACACCAGGAAAAAGCAGGTATGGCTGTGATCTGTGTATGGTAATAACTAATAGTGATGTTTCCTTTCTTTCTTCTTTTCCCTTCAATCCTTTCCTTTTTGGCTTCCTCCTTTTCCTTATATATTGCTTTTTTATCTTTCTTTTTCTCTTGCTCTGAGCCCTTTGTATATTTCTACATAGCTTTCTATTTCCTTCCATTACCAAAGCTACACCAGTATTTAATAGAGGCCAACAAACCTAGGCGCAAGGCTTACCTATGTTGTGGATGTTATGGTTCTCAAAAGGGGACACACTATAACGTGTGATCTGTATAACTGTGATCTGAATGCAATTGAACTGGCGTGGGCAAAAATAAAGAACGTTTTCAGAGGACACAACGTTACTGGTGATATGTCAGCCACACATCTGCAGAAACTTGCTATAGAAGCATTCTCTTCTGTAACTGCGACGGATTGGGAAGGATACTGCAAGAAGGTCCAAGAACTGGAAATGAAATATTGGAGAAATAATGGTGTAATAGAAAATGCGATGTATGAACTTATCATCCACACATCAGAGGATATTAGCAATGAAACTGATGCAGTGGACTCAGAAGTCGAAGAATCACAAAGCAAATGAGTGGGTATTTATAGATGTCATAATATGTGTTTACTGTTTTTATGTGTTTCATAAATAGTATATAAATATACAGCTTATCGGATAGAGTACAATTTTTTTTTGTCTACACATCTCACACTTGAGGTGCATATCTTCACTTATGTTACACGCTATTTTGCTGAACTGTGTTTTTCAAGGTTGACCACACTGCAGAAACAAAAGCGAGTTAGCTCTCCCAACTTCCCCTCTGCCTGCACTACACCATAAATCCAGCGCTCTTCTTATCTTGCGCATACTGTATATATAAAACTATTTCTTTAAAAAAAAGTTTTTAATTGTTCAGGGCCTGCAAATCAGGTATTTTCATTGAAATTACAGTATAAAATTTTTATGCGGAATGTAATACCTTCTCTACCTACTATGTATGTAGTAGAGACACTAAAAATGAATAATGACTTCCCATTTGAGAAAAGTATAGTTATTGGAAAATTTAGTCAAATCACAAGGAATATCTCTGAGATGGTTCACTCCACCCCCCTCCACCCTCAAAAAAAAAAAGCATTTGACAAAAGTTACGTGATTTAATGAGATCTACATTTTTTGTGTAGTATGATTTTCTATTTTTATGGCTTACCAATTATGTAAAAGTGTCCCAGAATGAAGAGGACTACTGAGGATATTCTTTAGAATTCAAATATACATTTGTCTAGGTATGTTAGTTTAGTCACAATCATTAGTCATGTTTGATAAAACGAAGTGGAATTTTCTTGAAATTCTGTGTGTCGCATCCTTGGAAGATAGATATTTATTTTATACTTCAGCATTTATACAACTTAATTGAATTATAATTCTGTATTACTTGAATATCCTTACATACTACCCTTCACACATCAATTTCTATGCTTCCCTGAGTTCTCTATTTCCAAGGACCCACAGCATCAAACACCATGGTTACTGAACTATGGAGTCCTTTTCAATGCTTTCTTCAAATGTCTACGTTTTCTTCTTTCTCCTTATTTTTAATTTTCCTCAACTATCTACTTCTAACTAAACTTAAATATTTTCCTATTTCTATTAAACTTCCCTTTAATTTAACTCTCAGTATGTTTTTACCTGTAATTTCATTTGGTAAATGAACCAATTCCTCTTTTGCAATAATTTTTCTCTTAAACTTTTTGTTCTTTCACATTACAAAATTAAATGCCAATAGTTATTTTTTTGTGAGGGGTGGAGGGGCCTTCGGTAGCTGTACAACTGCCACCCTATTGTGCAGTGTATCCAGGATGCCCTCCACATTTTACATGCCTCCAGCGTTAGCATGGTGTGTGCATGAATTCCTGGTCATGTTGGGTTGCCGGGCAATGAAATGGCAGATTCAGCAGCAAAGATGACTACTATGCAGCCCACGGTTAGAATACTGTTTGTTATATCAGAAGATTTAAAAGCTGTACTGTGGAGAGCCAAGCAGTCCACTCTCCATGGAAATAAACTTAGTACATTGAAGAAACTTCGGATTCCCTGGATTACTTCTTGTCATTTATTCGTCGAGAGGAAGTGAATTTGGCTCGGTTGCACATTGGCCATTGCTTTTTTATGCATAGTTTTTTGTTTAGAAGGGAGCCTGCTCCAGTTTGTCCGTTTTGCAATGAAGCTTTATCCGTCTGTCACATGTTGCTAGAGTGTTATTGCCAAGCACACCTTCGAACGTCTCTGCAGCCGCCGGTTAGCTTTGCAGAGATGTTGGTGAATGACAACAAAGTGGGGTTTTTAAGTATTTTTCTAAGATGAATTTTAGAATTTAGTGAAGAGAATGTTTTTTTTTTATATACATACCGTTTGTACTTATATTTTTATTTATTGTTTTCCATAGGTTTTGCCTTAATATGAACACGCATTTTATCTGTATTTTATGTGCAGTTTTATAAATTTATAGTATTGTTTATATCTGACTTTTGCCATGAATAGTTTTTTAAAGGGTGCTGATAACCACTGCAGCTGGGCACCGTTATACAAGGTGTGTCACCTAACTCTACAACTTCAAATATCTCCAAAATGAAACAAAAGGTGAAAATTCCAGTTGGCTAGCAATGTCCATATATCAGGGGCTCACACAGTGAGAAGGTTTGCACAATCCATAAAGGCAAACAAATAACATTTGCAACACCAAGCTGCATTTTTGTAAATGGAACATGTATGCTTATTCTATCAAAATGTAAACTAGAGCTACAATTAGTGATAACACAGTTGATTTCACGTTTCTAAACCTCAGACATTCTGAAATAGTGGCCGTTAGAGGGTGGCAGTGTTGCCACCATTTCTGACGTAATGCATATGCTTCTGTGCTCAGAGCAGGGGCTGCTTGCATTGGCCTGTAGCTTGCTGTAAACAAACCAATATCAAATCCTTTCATGGAAGTGTTGAAAACAGTGTTGTTGTATAAATTAAATTAATTGGGAGTCGATTAATAACACAAAACAACACTCACTTTTAAATTTTCCCGGAACCGGTTTCTGAGGCCTTCCCTCTATCTTCAGCCGGACATCGGCAATATTTTGTCATCGGTCTCCTCTGGTGGCGGTTCGAGGAACTTGCTGAACAAATCTTTCTGGGGGATGTCGAAATTGAATACTTTGTTCCTATTTTTTGAAATAAAGATTTGTTCCCATGTGGACAGTTCTTCTTTTCCTGTTGTATGTTTTAGTAATTTTGGTTCTGGATTTATGTTGTGGTTTTTTTCCCAAAAATGCGTGGCAACTGCTGATTTTTCTAATTGTTTGTATTTTATGTTCCTAAAGTGTTCCTTTGCTCTTGTTTCTAAATTTCTTTTGGTTTTTCCAATATAAATTTGACTACAGTCACAGCATTCAATTTGATATATACCAGATTTTTTGTTAGATGGAATGGCATCTTTGATGTTTGAGCAAATTAGGTTTTTTAAGGAGTAATGGTTCACTGGAGCTAGTTGAATGTTTTGTTTTTTGAAGACTTTTTTTGAATTTATCAAAGGCCCATGGATGGTAAGTGAATTTTTTGAAGATCATTTTAGTTTCAACCCTCTCAGCTACAGCATAAGAGCATAAGAGCCGTAGATGCAAACGATGATTTGCGAAACATGTCCTCAAAATAGGTACGAAAGTGAAGCAGATGTGTAAAAAATACGACATCTAAAATTTAATAATAGTGGCACCTATGTTCTTTTACTGGTAGATGGCACTCATTTCCCATGCTTCTGGATAGACTATTATTCAAGACGGCAGACGCAGCATGAACATCCACATGGAACAGCGTATTGTGATGAAGCTTTTAATGAATGAGGGCATAAAACCTGCTGAAATTTACAGAAGACTTCATGGTGATGACACAATCAGTCACAGTAAGACATTTGAATGGTATAAGCGCTTCAAAGATGGTTGTATCTCGATCACTGACGATCCTGGTCGTGGTGGATCACAGCCCATGGTAGTCATTCCTGAGAACCTTGATCCTGGATAATCTTCACATAACCTGTTGTGAAATTGCAAGGGTGTGTAATCTGTCATTAAGAATAGTGAACACAATAATTCATATATCGAGGTTTAACTGTATTGTGTAAAAAATACGACTCATCTATAATTTAACAATAATTCATGTTCATTTGTTGTTCCGAAAAGAGAGTGCACGCTGGGTTCCAAAGCAGCTGATTGCTTTTGACAGACACAGAAGGTGTCTAGAGAACTGAAGGACCGCTATGAAAGGGAAGGCCAGGATTTTCTGAATCGCATCATCACATTTGATGAAACATGGGTTCACCATTTCACTTCATCACAACATGCTGTTCCATGTGGATGTTCACACTGTTGTCTGCCATCTTGAAGCATGGGAAATGAGCGTTGTCTACCAGTAAAAGGACTCAGGTGCCACTGTCTACTGCATACAAAACCTCCAGCCTAGGCATTCATTTAAACCTGAAAAAAGAAATGTCCTGGTTTGACTTGAATGATCCTCGTACAAAGCATTAAGTTCAATCCTGCTTGATGGAAATCAAACAATTACAGGTTTCAAATTATATGAGACACAAACATCTTACCTTGAGTCATCCATAGTAAACAAACATAGTAGTGCAGCAACACGTAAGAATAAAATGTTTGCACTGTACTAGTTTCAGTTGGGAGCCATACATTTTTTCCTAGTACCTTAGTGTTCTCGTGCATAAGTAACATAACTACCTGTCTCAATTCGCATTCCTAATAGAAATAATGTTACCACTGCATTTTATGGAACATTAATTAAAAGTATTACTCGACAGAGCATTGAGGCATATTGACCTTCAGGTGACCAGTGCTGTGATGGTCTCTTAGTGGGTCTTATCTGGTTGATTAGAAGAGTGAAATATTAGTAAGTTGATGTACAGTAAGTTACAAAACATAAATAGAGCGATTGGAAGCTGCATGTGTATATGATATATTTTCTCGCGCCTGCCGATGTATGACACATTGCTCTCCAGAAGACACATCTGAACAGACTATACATACACTGGACTCACCATGTATGTGCTGAGGTAAACATCTCTGTATTGCAAATATTTTCTGATACGTCTTCTAGCTTTGACATGTAGTAACTGTGGTTTATGAATATCCAAACATTATATATTTACCAGTTGGTAACTCTGTGTTATTTTTAAGTTTTATGCTTTCCTTATCCTTTTTATTGACTAGGTACAATATTTTGTGTTCTTACCATAGGTAAACAGTAAAGAACATAAATAATAAAAACATGCTTTTGGCCTAAATATTGTCATATTATATAGACACCAACATTCCAGCTGAGAAAAAAACATGATACTAACCACATCATTTTACCCAAATTGGTTGAATGATGCCTTCCTCTGCCATGAGGTTGGCCATAAGAGCTGCTACACCACAGATTGTTTTTTCTAAGTGAAATGCTCAATCTTCTGAATTTAGTGCTAAAAACTGACTTCTTGTATATTTATTCCTTTCTTTTCTTTCTTGCAGCTGGAAAAGCGACCACGGACGGAAATACCAAAGGATCTGCTTAAGAAGGTGGACTTGGATCACCTATTAGACTTTGTTCACGGAGAAAAACTGCAATAGCATGCTCAAAGTGTTTTTACAAATATGAACAATGTATATATGTGAAGCAGTATTAACAGCTGTCAAAGATGCTTTAGTGCATCGAAGTGGTCATGTTTTTCAAATGAAATTTCAAGCTAAATGTAGAGAACTAAAACAGAATTTTATAATAGGGCAACTTTGAATATTTGTATGTCTGTACATATATAAATATACTTTTATATCAATATTACCTTCAATGAAAAAAACATGCTCTGCTTTAAAAAAAAAAAAAAGAATCTTTAGAAAGTATGTTTTAATATTTGTATGAATTCCAGTCGCTATTCTTACCATAACATGTATTTCTATTTATATAATCACACACTTAAGAACTACCCCGTAAATTTGACAACTGGTAGGCCTATTTATGTTGAGATTGGTAAGCTTTTGTGTGTGCATGTGTGCATGCATGAGAGAGAGAGAGAGAGAGAGAGAGAGAGAGAGAGAGAGAGAGAGAGAGAGAGAGAGAGAGAGAGAGAGAGAGAGAGAGAGAGAGAGAGAGAGAAGAGAACAGAATTCCTTTACTGTTTGTTTCAATAGTCATCATTCTCAGGCACAAAGTATAATTTTACATACCACTGACTAAAGCACTCACTGTTTTAACTGTCTCAATTATATTTGTCTTGTAAATCACATACTGAAACTTATTAAGTCTACTTTCCCAGATTTTAAAGATTATGTTTAGCTGGCTCATACTTTTCAATTTTAATACATTTTATAATAATTTGTGTGGTCTTAATTTGTGAAATGTATATTCATAAATGTGCTGATGAGAAAACTAGTGTGTAATACAGCACATAAATACATATTGTGATATAACTAAATATCAGTAGAAAAATATGATTTAGGTGTTTAATGAACATAGAGATTAAAGGCCATTCATTCTGCAAGTGGATGCACAATGATGCATGCAGATCATATGATACAGTTTACAGTGAAAACTTACTACAAGTCATTAGATTATTTGTTTACACAAATTATTGAACTGAAGAAAGCGGGTACTTTGTCTATCGCAAATTGAAAACCAATGGAGATACTAAGACTGGTCCACAGTAAACCAAGAACAAGGAGCAGGAGTGTATAAAGCAAACAACATGAGTGTTGAAAGGTATTGATTCACAACAAACTGAGATTAGATATCAGCAATATTGATAACAAGAAAATACATTTTTATTTGTTAGGGTAAAGTGAAGTTATTACCATATTGAAGTATGGTTACTGCTACATAAAAGAAGCAAAAAGTAGGTCAGAAGCACACATATTTGCCAGGAATCATTCAAGTTTTATTTTTTCCAAATTTGCTCTTATAGGTCATAGTGTCTTCAAAATTGTAATGTGTTATAAGAATACAACATACTATCACCAGAAATGGGAAAAACAGTGTCTAAACTATATATCTACCATTTTCAGGCTTCAGCAAACTTTTCGCTATAACTCATGATGTTCTTCACGTAATATACGAGGTCTGTTCAAAAGGTATTGCAAAATTATTTTTTTTTACTAAAAGTAATTATTTATTCATGAATATCCCCTTCAAAGTAATCCCCACCAGATATCATTCACTTGTGCCAACGTTTTTTCCAGTCCTTGAAGCACCATAAAAGATTGTTTTTTGTGATTTTGTTCATCTCCTCCGATGCAGTCTTTATCTCCTTAATCGTGGCGTAGCTTCAACCTTTCATGGGCTCTTCAATTTTGGAAACAAAAAAGAGTCACAGGGAGCAGGTCTGGAGAGTACAGTGGCTGCGGTATCATAAGTGTATTGCTTTTGGCCAAAAGTTTGCACACAAGCAACAATGTGTGAGCGGGGGGCATTATCATGGTGCAAAAGCCAATTTTTGTTCTTCCATAAACCCAGGCATTTCTGGCAGATTGCTTCGTGCAAATTACGGATAACTTCCAGGTAATATTCCTTATTGACCGTTTTATTCTGTGGCAAGTACTCATGATGCACCACGCCCCTGCAATCGTAGAAAATTGTAAGCAAAACCTTCACATTCGACTGAACTTGGTGCGCTTTCTTGGATCTTGGTTCATGTGCCAGCATCCATTGGAATAATTGAGCTTTAGTTTCCACGTTATAACCATAAACCCATGATTTGTCACCGATTATGATCCTCTGGAGCAAATTTGGGTTATTGCGGACTGAGTTCAACAGCTCCTTAGCAACATTAATGTGATGGTGTTTTTGGTCAAAATTGAGCAACTTTGGTAAGAATGTTGCGTTGACCTGTCTCATCACGAGCCATTCGATATGTTTAGGTTCTCAGCAACTTCTCTAATGGTGATTCGACAATTGGCCAATACTATTTTCTTCACTTCTTCATCTGTAGTTGATAAGCTCGGGGGTCTGCCATGCTCTTTGTCATTCACATCTTCTCAACCCTCTGTGTACCTTTTGTACCACTGGTAAATGTTGCTTTGATGCAAGGTAGCTTCACCATATGCACATTCGGAATGCATTTGCACACTTAATTTTGTTTTTCACACATATTTTTCTGGAATAGGCAAAAATTGAAGACAAGTCAAAACACATCCAAGCAAAATAGCTATCAACAGTTAACTGAACATTCAAAATGGCCAAGCTTCTCAACATAAGTGAGGGTCATGAGTACCAATAATGCCACAGAACAATAAAACATTGAATATATGCCTGCAAAAATTCAAAATGCGTGATACTTTTTGAACAGACCTCATACATATTTCAACTTTTCTCTCCATTATAATTTTTTCAGGATCTTGTTCCTGATTGTCAGTTTATGTATATTATTTTGAAAGCAAAAAAATTTTAAACATACTTGGTGTTAGTGCTAGCATTTACATGGGAAAATCTTGAAAACCACCTTGTGTTAAATAAAAAATTAATGAATATTGATTAATTATGTTCTGCATGTGACTGAAGCCATCCAAATTAGTGAACAAATGTTGTTCTTTATTGAGGTGGTAGAAATCCTAAATTGCAATTGTGGGCTGTTATAAGAAGCCCAAGCCAAGGCACAAAATTTTGGATTTACAAACTTTCATGCCATGACATGCTTACACCAATATGATTCATTGTGAAAACTTAGATACATAATAAAGTGCAAGGTTTCATGTTTATGTTTGAGCTGTGTTACACTTTCATATTGAATGGCCCTTTCGAATAACTAGCTCTCTAATTTTGCATTTTGCTGAAGCATTCTTTAAAGTATTCAGTATTAAAATTGATAATTCTACAAATTTTGACCAATTTAGTTGAAATTGAAATTTCAAGTTCAAATGTGCAGAACTTCGAACATTTGAAAATAAGTAAAATGTGAAATATCCATACTTTCAAAAATTTGAAGATTCAAAGTTTTGCATATTTCTCATATAAACACTTCTTCACAACCAAAGATTAAAGCAACATTATATCTTAGCTTTTAAAAAAAAGGTTAACCAATATATTACACTTTTAATTTTATCAGTCCTAATAAAAAGACTAGATTTCTTTATCTTTAAAGAATATAGTAAACATTTTGAACCAAATTAAACAAAAATCTCACTATAAGAAACAGTTTAAAATAATAAAAACGTGCAAGCAGAACATTTTAAAAATTTGCTCACTTGCCTACAATAAATTTAAATGATGAATTTGGACAGTTAAATAGCCAAAAAAGACAAAATTACAGTTTGAACCTGATTCTACAATTTGAGAATTTTTCTGTAAATTTGTTGAACCCCCCCCCCCCCCCCCCCCCCCTTGCCCATCCCTCTCAAAAGGTCTGTATAAAGTACTATTTCAGCTGTAAAAATTGATAATGCCATTAATTACTTTAAACCTAACATAAGATATGCCACATCATTTTGGTATATAGATGGTTTAAAGGTTTAAAATATTTAGTTTTATGTGGTGCACAGACCCTATAATTCTATTATGAGAGATGATGTGTTGTATGGATCATTTCCCATTGGTATTCCTAAAATTAAGAATTGTTTACTAATTCAGAACTGATTTCATATTTATCTTATATCTTCATCTCTAGTACACATGAAATACTTGCTGCTTTTTATTTTCAAGCCATTGCCCTTTTTATTATTTTATTAACATGCTTTAGTATTTATTGGCTGATAATCTATCCTTTGAAAACGATTTTTGTTTATAAAAATTCTTTTATTTATTTTCTCCTTGTATCACATGATTTATATCTGCTTTACTTTAGTTAAAATGGCAGAGAACTATAACAGCTTTAGTTTAATTTGAATTTAATTAAACACTTAACTTGCTTTAATTATTCTTATAGGTGATGCATTTGAACTTGAAAGCAGAGCATAAACCATTCATCACATGAGCAGGATATCATCATTCCCTCACAAAAACCTGCCTTTGGACAATAGAGACATGTGATGTTTGCATTTTTTAGAGTCTAACTTTATTTCCATTTTTCAGATTAACATGTCACATAACTCTTGCTTAGAATGTGAGTTGCAATAAAATGAATATGGTTCTAGTGCCAAAAAGTATTATGAAGCACTTATTACCAAATTGCAAATAGTCCAAGAACTTCTCTCTTTATGTTGATAAAAGGGCATAAGTTGTAAATGCAAAGCTTGCTGAAAACATCACTCTGGAAGAGGGGAAATCAATTTCTGCAAAAGTCAGAGTCAGTTTTTCTCTCATAGGACCACTCATTTCAAGATTTATCTTGAAAACACATCATCACCATTAATTTATTTTATAGAAAGAGAGATTTGTGGAACTGGTTTAAAACATGAAGCTATATGTGACTGGGTAAAATGAGCTTTCAATTGAAAAATGTATAAACAATTTATGTATATTACTTTATTGCATAACAAATGTTCAATGGTGCTTTTTTGCATTTCAGTGTTATTTTGATTTAGTGTCTCAGATTAATTTTGGAAGACTTACTATTATTTCCATTGATACATAGACTTAATTAAGTCCTGCACTAACTAAATAACTTTTCAAGCATAGTTGATTGATACAAAACTTCATGTCTAAAAATAGTCATGTCCAGGGGCCAAAATTGTGTTAACATTTTTTGCTACTTTCTTATTTTGAATGGAATACCCTATGTATTTTTATATATTTTTTTATTGTTCCATTTATACCCCACTTTTGACTGCAATTGTCCTATTGGCAGCCATACTCCTTTGGAACATATCGCGATGGTGTTATCTCGTAGATGTTGGTACTTCGGATTTCTTTTTCTTCCTTTTTCTTTATTTTTTATTTTTTTAATCATTAGATCACGCACACATTCACACTCTCATTCATACTTCCAGACTCTGGGAAAGATAGGGAATCATCTTGGTTGGAGAAAAATCCCCACTCCCAGCTGGGAAGATTTTTAATTTTAATTATGGTTATCTGTGGAGACAGGCAACAATTTTGTTACTAATGCCCGAACTTATTTAATAAATTGCATCCAAATCACATTGCAATTTCGCATACAATAGTGACAAGAATTACAAGAAAATTGACTGATGATTGAAGCGTAAAGAATGTACCAAAATCACATCATCGGAAACATGCATCTGATTAGAATACTTGTTGCATGTTCTCGTGAGTAAGAAAATTCATAAGTATCTATAACAAATTTGGTATTAAAATCTAATGTAAACCAAAGTTCTGTGATGAAAATCTTTAAGAGTACCTACCAACTTCCTTATAAAATTCATATTTTTCTTAAACTTTTGGAAGACGATCTTGATAGAATAACATAATTTTATGAATTAATGATGCAACACGTTAACAACAGTCCAGTCAAATTGTATTACCAGATGAAGTCGCAGTTTGGGTCTGTATTGTTGGTGGCCATATATTGGTCCTTTGGTCCTTGAGAAACATTAAATTCTAATAGATATTTGGAATTGCTTCAAAATCAAGTAATACCAGCCATCACAATCTTATTTTCACATCCAGTCAACCATTGGCTGCTTAAAATGAAATTTTTTTCCAAGAACATGGAGTCCCAATTAACTTTGAAAAAATTGTTAGCTGGGTCTTAAGACCAGGTTTATCCACAACAGTGAACTGGTGGAGAGGTCACATGGAACGACCAGTAGGATCCTCAGATTTATCGCTTTTGGATTTAATTTCATGGGTTCATTTTAACCCATTAATTCCCTTTTTTTTTTTTTTTCATAAAAGGGAATTAATGTATTTAGCATACAGTGTGACAGCAACATGTTACTTGTTCTCCTATACACCCAGTGTTCCAAAATCATCTGGTCTATAAATAGATCCATGAGCATTAATGGTATCAAAACATACCATAGGTAATCATGAATGAGTACATTTGCATCAACATCATGTATTTTATGTTTAAACTTTATTTCTTAAAGCAATTACAGACCATTTACAGCCAAAGCACTGAAACATTTTGTTTTGTATTGACTATGGTAAGATTCATAATATCCTGCCACGCTTTCAGAATATCTTTTGCATCTATTACATCATACTTTTTGCAAAATATTGGTCTGTTTTTACATCCTTCCAATGCCTCTGTGAATGCCATGAAGTGATCTCTTTCATCAAATCTTAGATGAAACTGTAAACATAAGGCCTTGATGCTAGCCACCCCATCATCTTCCTGTTTGAAAACATCTTGAGATATTGCACTACCAAGCATCATCAAGATTAAAGCTAGTTCCAGGGAATCATGTCTGTATTTCTCTCTAAATAATTCAATCATTTACTATAGCCATGCCCAAAATTTTTGTGGAAAGGGTCCAGTAGATTATAGACCAAATCGGAAGTCCTCCGGTGAGGAGAAATGTGGATGTGAGGGGGGCTAGGAATGTGAGCGAAAGTTGTCACGTAAGCGAAAGTTGTTGGAACGTAGAAATGGAGGGGGGGTCCAGACTGGACTGGTGGCCAGTGCACATGCGCTTCCATAGGACTTCCTAGCTGGTCTGTACTCTACCACTTTTTTTCCATGGATTGAAGTAGAATACTTTCCTGCCAACCAATTATAATGGTTCACTCCACTCAGTGCTTTATGACTAGTAGCTGTTGAACACAAACCTTATCTCTTGCTTTTCTGTTCCACCTGCTTACAGAAGCCACTGCTTCCACTGAAACAAAGATTGAATCATGGTCATTTTCTGGAATCTTTGTGTACCTGGAGGCACATTTTTCATATCTTGTTGATTGGTTGCAAAGTTTCCTTGTTTTGGTTGACCTACCAATTCTAGAGGTATTTGTTTCCTGTATGACTCTTTTCAGAGGCACTGAAATGTGCTTCATCTTCTCACCAAGTGCTTCATCTTTGCCACTCAGACTGTCTGGATGAGGAGGAACAATCACAATATCCAGTGCTGATTCTGGTACACCTTGTTTGAATACAATGTCAGAATTATTATATACCATATCTCTAAATGTAATCTAAAAGTAAATAAAAGAAAAAAGAATAAACTAATATACTTATTTGCCATCATTTGCATTTTCAGTTACTGCAGAAAATTGCAAAATTGTCCACAAAAATAATAACTACAAGACATGTGTACTTTAAGAGTCAGCGTACTTAATGTTATCCAAAAAGAACACAATGTATAGTACTTTGAACACCAGTTCACTCCGTTTCAAACAGAAAAACCGTAGAAAGCAAATAGCATGTATGGCAGATGCTTGCTTACTAGTACAGAAGTAGCATTGTCACTAGCTACTGATACATGCTAAAGTTCCTGTATGCTGAAATGAGATAACAGGTGTGCCCAGCAGCCTATAAATAGATTGCTTGTCTGCAGTCATATTTTTAGCACTAGAATTGCTTACAGCTGTGTGTTTTTTGTAAGATGCAGTAATACCAACCTTTACTGATAGTTTATTGTATTACAGAAAATTGGGAAGGAAGCATAACAAAGAAAAAAAACAGTAATGTGCTTTCATAGACACTGCAGTCATTTGCACCTTGCCATTGTAAATTAATAAACCACACAGTATTCTAATTTTTAAAAGGCAATATATTAACATAACCATATTTTTTAACGAGTTTCAGTGTCATATCAAACAGTGAATGAAATGGGTAAAATGATACTCAAATGAGCCCAAGTTCCATAGAGCTTAAACTTATCCGACATTTGTCTTAAGGAAAAGCTCCAGAAAAAACCTTATACAGGTAACTCAATTTGAGCAAGATTTAAACTCGGGACCTCTTGAATTGAGGCAGACATGCTACAGACGCGGGCAGCTAGCATCATCAATGACTACGTTATAAAAATAACTCCTGAATATTCATGTAATCTAAGTAAAAAAAAAAATTATATCTATGCATAAATATATGCTGGACATTGTTGTTTTTTTTAATTTACGTCCTCTAACATTAAGTCATATCGGACGAGGAATGGAATGGGTGATATGATGCTCAAATGAGCCCAGGGTCCAGTGAGGTTAATAGGTTAAAATAAATATACAGGATGTTAATGAACTACAGCGAAATAATTTCAGCAATTGTAAACATGACTAATATAAGCAAGTTGAGATAGACAATGCATGGTCTGCAGCTAAGCATTACGCAGTTAATTGTATTAAACCTAATTGGGATCATATTCTGATAAGTTGGTATTTAAACAAGGTGTGTGAAATTATTGGATTAGAATGTCTTTAAAACTGCTTTCTGAGTATAGAAATATCAATACTTAGTAGCTCATCTGTGTTCTCAAGATTAAATGCCTCAAAGATCAGCCTCGCGTCATGTAGCCTATTTAAGTGATATTTCTGTAAGTGCTCTGATAGCACAAACCGTAACACTGAAAACTGGTGTTCCTAAAGGTCATTGATTCGGTTTCTCTCATGTAGTTAATTTTTTTCATGTTTTTAATACATAAATCCTAATAGGGATAAATAGCTTGATTTGTAACTAAGAACATGAAGGTGATTGACCAGTGCAATAACACTACTGTGATTTAAACCATGTTTATGCTGTCCGATGAAAGGGGTAGTCCAACAGTAGCTTGGCTAGCATGCTCTCCCAACCTCAAAACAATTGATTTCTCTTTTTTGGGGTGACTTCAAGTCCCTTTTGTATAAACACCTATTACCTCAGAAGATGACCTAACTGTCTGAATAATAGCAGCATATGAAGTTATTCAACACACACAAATAATTTTGAACAGAGTAGGACAGTTGTTCCTTTGTCGCTTGTATTGAAAATGCAGGTTGCCATTTTTACCAGTTCCTATAAACCTAACATAAAGAGTTGCATTTACTTTTTATTTTATGTAAATTTGTCATCCTTTAAACCACCACCTATTTAGACGTGCAGCATGGGAAAGTATTAAGCAGGATTCAACCTTTGTTAGAAAGAATTGTAATTAATTGCACTGACAAGGTGAAATTACTTTGTATACATTTATACCAGAATTAAAATTTCAAACAAAACATTACAAAAAAAAAATTTTTTTAAAAATTTAAAAAAAAAATAATTGAAGAAGACTCAAACTCATTTACCTTTAATTTGAAAGCTAACGTCATAACCATTGCACCACAAAAATTGCTCCAACATACCTCTTCAGTTCCACGTGTTGTGCATTCAAATGGCATCATTATGACCAGTGGCGTACTGGCACTTCAGAAATTTATAGCCGTAACTTCCACATTTGAACCAACTTTATATATTATTAGGTATATATAAGTCTCCTATCTCAAATTACTTGTTTACGATATCTCCACTTGCTCTGAAAATATTTCTGTGTAGTTCATTAATACCCTGTATGTTAAGATAGACCATATAACTTACAAAATATGGTGGCTCCAATAATGAAAACAAAGAGAGACATTTGTAAATCCCAGTTAAGTTATTCCTTAAATATTTCTATGACTGACCGTTATATTGTCAAGCAGCTGGTTACCAGTTTGGACACAGAATTTAGAAGCTGAACTACCTTTGTTTTTTATTTTTCATCTATATATACTTGAAAAAATATAAGAGTCCTATCTGAATCTATAAAATATATAGGGTGTTCCATTTAAAATAAGAAAGCAGTAGTCACTTCCATGTATGGAAGTAGCAAAACATCAATATAATTTTTTAGTTTCCTAAATAGGACTAACTCAATATTCCCAAGTTTCAAGCTAACCAGCCACATGCTTCAAATGTTATTTATTCAAGTGATGTGGGATGATAACCTTGTGTAGTATGTTACAAATTAACTGAAATTAACCTAATTCATTTTAGCCATTACACTGTTATACCACAAGAGTTTAAATTAAAACCTTTCAACAGATATTTTGTATGTGTAAGTTCTGCATTTTTGTTCATGAAAACAGTTGTAACTTTTCTTGGTTTTTATGTTTCAGATCTAGCTTTCTAATGAAACTTCAATAGTTCAATACTGCCTTTGGCTTTGTAACAGTACTTGTGAAAATCACAAAAGCAATGTTTTAAGTGTGCTTTAGAGTTCAAAACCCAGCTGTATGTCAGTATCTTTAAGTGTCTTATCTGTCTTTTAAGCTGGAACATGAAACAACAAAGTAGGAATTTTTTTAGTGAATAGAAATATCCTTTTTTATGATTTTACTTATTATTGGAAAGATTGTAAAAATATATTGTTTATAATTATAAGGTGTAAATCAATGTATAGACAAAACACTAAAAATGTTTGCCGCACGTTTAGCAGCAGATACAAAGTGGACATCCTTGTTCCTATTTATAATGGAGGGATGTGTAAGGTACAAATTATTAAAATAAGATGTTATTTTTTCATTGTTACAAGTGAAGTTACAGTGTTAATAAAACCAAGAATGATAGAATTAAAGAATTTCATATGGACCCTCTCCTGGTCTAATATACATATAGCAGGGTAATATAGCATTTTAAGCATATATACTAACATGGCCATTAACTTTAAAATAGATCTATTTTTTAAATGTTCCACTTTTATTACCTGATACAATATAAATGGGACCTACGGATAAACATGAATGAAACAGAATACATTAATGTTAATTTAGCTAGAGATGATCAAATAAAAACAGAAATGGTAAAATTAAGAATACAACTAAATTCAAATATCTTGGATCAATACTAGAAAGTGATGGCTTGACTACATCAAAAATAGAGAAGAGAATAACAGATGGAAGAGAAGTAATTGGAAGGCCTAACTCTGTGTTATGGAGCAAAAATATCCTTCTGAAAACCAAAACATTGATATATAATGCATTGGTAAAGAGTGACATGTTATATGGATCAGACTTGGACAATTGGTAGACAGCAAGCAAATAAATTGTCAACTGAAATGGATTTCTGGAGGCAAGGTGCCAGGAAATCAAGAATTGAGAAAATAAACGCCACAATTAGGGAAATGATGGAAGTCAAAAAGAATGTTTTGGAAATAATTGAAGAGAGAAGATTAAGATGGTATGGACATGTTATAAAAATTCCAAATGAAAGAATACCACAGAAGATACTGGAATGGGAGATGAAAGGGACAAGAGAAAGGAGTGACCTATAGACAAGTGGATGAATGTTGTTACAAGGAGCATGGAACAAAGGGGACTGACAGATAGGGAAGCTGAGGACTGGGAAACTTGGAGATTGAAAATTTCTTGTGTGTGATGGAAAACGATTGTAGTGTGGAACAATTCCGAAAGAAAAAAGAAAAACGAATTAGGTGCTTTATATAGAAAATTTCAGTGTCAACATCACAAAACTGTTTGAAACAAGCAGCTTATATTTTGAGTAATCCTCGTGTAAGCTACATATATAGGCTGTTTTTATTCGCAGTAATTATTTACAGGTGGATGAAATTTCTGTGCCACAGCAAGAAATAAGCCATAGAACTTTGACTTTCAAGTTGACATAGTTTTTCTGAGCTATCACAACTCATCCATAAAAGCACATTGCACCATTTGTGTCCTAGTCAGTGGCAAGCTTTCTGGGTATTGTCATATGTTGAATTTCTTAACCTCAAAGGTGACTCCTATTGCGAATACTTTATTTCTTCCAGCAAAACCAGTTATAATTAATCATATATAGAATGAAGATTTAAAGTACCACTGTAAATGTTATACCAGAGATTTTTTGAGTCAGAAGAGAATGCATTATAGTAAGTTTTTTTTTTTTTTTTTTTTTTTTTTTTTATGTCTCCCTTCCTCAGCAATGCTGGTGTTAGGAGTCGTTTGGGTTCCCTGAGAGCGAGGGAGCCGAAGCATATTGACCTGATAGATGAGATCAGGTTTGGGGGTTTGGCCCAACACCTGGCATGAATGAATGATGGAGCAATTGGTGGAATGATGGTGGGGGAAACTGGAGGACCCAAAGGAAACCTACCCCAGTGCCGTGTTGTCCACCACAAATCCCACTTTGTGGTCGCCTGGGATCAAACCCAGACCACCTATGTGAGACAGTAAGCTTTTTGCCTTTACAAATTCCAAGATGTATCCATAAGGCAACTGAAAATTGAAATTGCCAACTCTGCTGAGTCTTTATTTACATATTCTCATTATTATCTATAGTATAAAAGTAATTCATGCAATCTAGGCTGTGTTACTGATCCTCAAATTATGATTCAAAATTGTATAATTTCCATTATGCTTAAAATGTTGATGAGAATTCACTGTTTATCATATGGCACATGCCAGAACCAGCTTTGTTCATGGGTGAACAATGTTCATAAAATTAACATTCAACAATATAGTGTATGAATGTGTTTTAGTTGAGAACATGAATAGAAAAATCAGAGTTTTATTCCTTAGCATCTCCCCTCCCCCAACCGCAATTAAAAATATTAAACTTAAAAATAATATGTAGTAAGAATAAGAGTGCAATAATGGTCTCCAACAAGGTGAATTAAATCTAAATGAGCATATTACAATAAAATATAATAATTTGTTACAAACTTCATTTACCTTTTTAAACAATTATAAATTCTTCATACTTCACAGTAATAGTTGCGCAGTTCATTCAATTGCATCATCAGTTCCTGTTTTTTGAAAGAGCTTTGAACTTTAAAACAAGAGCTGATGATGCAAGTGATATATTTTATTGTAATATTTGAATTGCTTCACTCTTATTAGCTCAGTTTTTTACCAAGTGAGCATAATTACCAAAAATAGAGAAATAGTAAAACATGTATTTGTTGCAGTGGTGAGTAAAGAAGATGAAATTGTTGATTAAAAGTGTTGTTAAAAGTGAAGCTAATATGTTAAAAGACTTATTGAGTAATATTTTATTAAAATTTAAAGCTTCACTCATGTTAACTACCAGAACAGTGGATATGAGTAAAGTTGTAATGAAACATGACTCAGTAAGTCTGTTAACATATCAAATAAGATGAAGCTCTGTCTAACTGTTAGATTTCTAAAGAAAAGAAAGATATCTCTAATAAAAATGAGTGGTTGCTCTTGAAAAATAAGAAAATTGATTCAAAATATATAAAGGAGTGGCAAGTTTAGAAACTGTAAAAAAGACATCCTATCACATAAATCATTTGTCATTTCTTGATGCTCTATACCCTTTGCCTGCTTCTATGGTGTGGGAATAGCATGTCTCATTCACATTCATGAAGTCCCAAGTTCTAATTGTGATGTGTTATCTGCATAAGGGTTTTCTTTCCCTTCTTTTTTCCCTGGATTTTTTCATTATTCCGAAAGATAAATGTTGTATAGCTCTAAGTTCAGTGGAACCTGGAGTCATTTCAGCATCATTTCATCCATTCATTCATCATCCGATGTGACCTACATTGGAGGATGTTAAATAACTTACAAAACGAAGCTACACTCTATATCACCAGTAACCCAAAACAAAATAGAACTGGGAAAAGTTCAAAAGTTGTTGAAAATTTAGGGAAACAAATTTTCAAAATTGATAGATTTTTAAGTATGTGTTGAATGGCTCAAGTTTTTTCTGTAGTTTGGAAAAAATTAAGCACTTATGTCCCCATTTTAAATCTAAAGAAGATGGAGAAAAAAGAATAATGAATGTAGGCTTGTTAAAGAAAATAAGTATAATTATGTGTGTTGATGTCCTACAGAACTATGAGAATTTAGTGGGAACATCAAGTGTATGCTGTTACACACACAAATCATGTAGTATAACAAGGTAGATCACTTTATTTGAAGACAGGTAAGTGAATTTTAGCAGTAGGTACTATTGTGAATTTATAATAGTTGAAAACCTATGATTCAAAAGGCTTTGAAAAAAAGGGCAACAAATTGATGATATGTGAATTAATCTCTTGATCCTTAATTGTTCTACAATAGTCCCAAAGAATGAAAAATCCTGTTTGTTAAAGAAAATGCACAATTGCCAGAATAGACAAAAATGTATGCAGAATGTTGGGCAGATAATGTTGAGATGAACACGACTTGTTGACAGATTCTAGTATATTATTTTGAAAATTCTTTTATTGGAGAAAAAAATTACTATTGCAGCTGATTAACTTGATTTTCAGTATGTGCTAAATGTGAACATATTTTTCCAAGATGAACCTAGCTCTTACACAACAAGAGCTTCTTTACAAATAAGATATCGAGTACATAGATTGATGTCCATTAAGCTGGATGATCTTCCTCTGTATTGTTTTTGACTGTGCCATATGTCAATTCTTGGTTTCTGAAAGGCAAGTGCTAATGTGATGAGCTCCATTTGGAACTTGTAAAATAAGATATGTAGGTCAAATATTTTTAAATCTATACTTTTTCTTGCATTAAATATAATGCAATCAAGCTATTAAGTACCTGCAAACTTTTTTCTTGGGAAAAAAAAGAGCACTATCCTTTTTATACATATGCAGAACCTCGGTAAAAAAAAGATGATATAATATAACGGCTAGCCCCATAGCTCAGTCAGTAGAGTGCCTGCCATGCTAGGCGTCCCGGATTCGATTCCCAGCCGTGGGGGTGGGGATTTTTCTCTGACCAAGATGATTCCCCATCTTTCCCAGAGTCTGGAAGTATGAGTAAGAGTGCAAATGTGTGCGTGATCAAATGATTAAAAACCCAACGAATACAAGTTAACACCTTCGATATGTTCCAAGGAGAATGGCCACCGATATAACCATTGCAGTTAAAGGCAATGGAACAGATAAGAAAAAAATAATTATAGTTTGCTTTAAATACACAAACTTTACTAAAAACTACACATTTATCTTCTGAAAAACTAGCTATAAGATGGACTCAGTGATAAGGCAATATGTATCAAACTATTATGCATTGGATAGAGACCTATCCAAGGTAGCACCTGTTTACCTGCTGTGCAGCGGACATACGATATTTCCGCATCACAGTATTCTGCACTTTACAGAGAATTTGAAGATATGCAAGGTTTGTGCTAAGTGGATGCCACACAAGTAAGGTGTAAAAATGGATTCAATATAAAATATGCAGTTCCAAGGTGAAAATGACATGTTAAATCAAATAATTGTGATATATGAAACCTGGGCATGAACATATGAACTGTAATTGAAGCGTCAATCAGATGAATGATATCACCATGTTTCACCAAAAAAAACACAAATTTCAGTAGAATCCATCACCCAGGAACATCATGATCATTTTTGTGTATTATAACAGTTCATCCATCCTATTGTGTGCACTATCAATGCCATGTACTACAGGTCACTCCTACCGTATAATTGTCGTCATACACTGCAGAGGAAACTTCTGACACTTCTAAACCATGCCATATCCTCCATGACAATGCGCAAGTCACACTATAGCTGTTGTCTAGAATCTTTTGCAGCAATGGAAGTAGAGGACCATACAACAATCTCCATGCTCTCCTGATCTATATCCATGCAAGTGATATCTTTCTGGTGTCGAAGCTGTTTTGTTTGCAGACAGTAAAGACATTTCAACAATGATTTGACAAAGAGGTGGTGCACATAGATGAATCAAACACAGTTGTTTGCAAAGATGTGTGATGCCTTGGAGAATTTCTTTCTATTAGCTTTTAGTAATATATGAATATTTTTTATTCATACATAATATAGTAAATCAATGAATTAAAGTTACAATTTTTCAGTGTCCCATATCCTTAGCCTTTCCTTATACTGAAATTTGCTTACTGCAGCTTTATTGGCTGAAGAAATATAATTCCTATGACTTGTGAAATTAACATTATAGAAACCTATTTTAGGGGTAGTTATCCCATACTCCCCTTGGACTTTAGGAATTTCAAAGTTCATTATTCGCTATTTTTCATAGTAAAATTCTTCCCACATAGAATTAATACAAGGGGCTCTGAATAAAGTGAGGCTGTTTTGAATGTTAAAAATGTGATACTATTACTGATTTGTCCACTTTGTATTTAATCCTTCTACAGAATTATTCTGGTTTTAAGATTCCATCTTGATTTTCTTATATAAACTTTACCGTAATCTTCATAATACAGCTGACAAATGCCTGATTATGTTCCAAAAATTTGTTCTTGTTTTGATGATTTCAGTATATTAATGGAGTATCAATTGTCTGGTGCTACTGTGATGTTAAATTTGTTGAATTCAAAACTAATATCTAGGTTCAGATGCATCTCAGAAATATTAAATACAAAACTGCAGTAGAATCACAGTTTGGAAACTACAAATCTTACTGTTCTTGTACCTTCAGCAGAACATTTTCATTTGAAGTATATTCCGTTTGGTTACTTAATTAGCGTTTATTATTGAGCTGCTGTAAGTTGATATGCACTGTATATATGATGCAATTATTTCACAGCCTCAAATAGGTGACGTGACAACAGGTCAACTGCTTAGTTCTGTTTGCTTTGGTGTCTTTATTATTTAGGACATATTTCTTGGGGTGTTGTTTACATCTTCAATTACATGCTAGTACGCAGAGTAACAGAACCTTTTTTTATTATTATTATTATTATTATTATTATTATTATTATTATTATTATTATTATTTTACGTCCTCCAACGTTAAGTCATATCGGACTGTCTCTTTACTGATGGTATGTCTGGTGACTAAAGTGGTTTCTTTAAAAACTAGATATATAAGGGGGTGCTGAAGTTCATAAGAAAATTTAAATTTTGTTTAAGATAGATTCCTCCAAATGTTGACCTCTGTGCACTGTTTGCTGATTTCAATGAACTGGAATGAAAATCAAGAAATTGAACAAAGAAATAAAGTAAACAATAGATACACAATACTACACATATGAAGATAACTATTTGCAAAAAATTATATATATTATTTAACATCCTGTAGTCAGAGATACTGTATATCATAAGTAGAAATTGTTGGGAAAATACTAACTAAAACTGATTAACTGAAAAAAAAAATGTTTATTTAAGTAGTAGTAAGAACAAGAATCACTTTGCCATCATTGGAAGCTTTTTCTATAGTTTCATATAACATAAATATGGTTCTTGATTAAAAGAGATATCAAAAAAAGCATTCTGTATATAAATTTTCAATTTATATCCTCCAGCATTGTCATATCAGATGAATGAAAGGTAAACTGATACTCAAATGAGCCCAGAGTCTATAGAGCTTAGAGTTTCCAACAAAACCTTGGAGGAAAGCTTATCAAGATAAGTTACCCTGACCGAGATTTGAACTCAGAATCTCCTGAATGTGAGGCAATCACACTACCATCTAGGCTATAGAGGCTTTCTTGAAGACAATAACATGTACATTAGTGAACAAAGGCATTCATTGTACATCTTGAATGAGATCTATTACAATTTAAAGTTTAACGAATGTTGCATATCACAGATTACAGTGAACTTTTCAGCATGTCTTTTACATATTTTTTTTTTTTTTACCACCACATTGCAATCTATACTTTTTATAATCATAATATATTAGTTATATTATTAAAAATAGGATATATTAAACAAGAATAAACTGCTTTGTTTAATTGAACTATGTTCACATGGTTATAAAATACTTTACTCTTGCACTAGTGTTTGGTTTTACCATTTTCATATGTAACATTTAAAATTAAATCACACAAGAAGAGTTGAAATGAACATTTAAGTGCTCCTGTTCACAGCAATAGTCTCTAATGTAAAGTATGAACTGTTACTTGAAGTACAGAAATGCATTCAGCTGACTTATATTGTTGACTCAAATGTGAAGAGTAATATACATGATTAAAAGATTGCAGTACATTTCATTTTATTGAAATTTAAAATAGTTTAGCAAGGATTTCTACATTAAATGATTTCAAATTAAAAATGTAATGTCAACGTAGCAGTGTATTTATATAAGAATTCCCTTTTAAGTCCTTGGCTACTACAGGCTGCTCTTCATTTATTCAATAAATAACATTTTGTTTCATTGTGGCTCCTCTATGCTATCCATAGCTTGTCAATTAAAACCTGAAAAGTATTGCACCTAATGGTTTTTGCTTCCAAGTGCACTGCCTTCAGGAAGTTATTTGTGTTAATTACTGGAACTAATCTTGAGTATTGGAAGGTACTGTGGTGAACTGATAATGCAGTGATATCACCTGCTTGTGTTGCAATCTCTTATTACAATATATTTCAAAATTATTTGTAACATTCCACATTAATCATACACCTCAGTTTGCTTGACATGGGTGAGAATTTATTCTTTCATTCACAGCAATCTATTTATTCAGCTCTTTGTAGTAAATAACCCGAATTAAATTCTGTTAACTCCCACACCATGTGAGTTCTTTAGCATTAACTGAATAAGATTGGTTGGGGAGATATATTGGCTCATCCAGACTGGCAGTGAGTTTTTTGTCAAGCCTTCTATTATGTGTTTCAAATGCGAAGAGTTCTCGCCTGTAGCGAATCAGATGCGTTAGAGCCTTCACCGTTGCCACCTCGTTACCCCCACTCTTTATATTTCCGTCTCTCTAGCACACTTGCAAGTGTTTGTGGCGCTAGATGTAAAGGAACGCAAACTGAATTTTACAAAGTTTTATAATAATGCAGTTGTTGAAATCACAATTGCAACTTGAATATGCATATATTATGCAAATGTTTTAAACACTTAGTTTAAAGTTAATTATAGTTTATGAGTTACTTATTTTTCTAATCCAACGAAAATATCAACGGTGCATCCATATAGCTGTGAATGTTACTTGTGTTAAGAGATAATTCACCATTGTCGTCTTCATCGTCTGAGTACTGCAAATTTATGATGAATAAATTTCAAAATCTTGTTACATGCTATTTCTTTCAAAAAGTCATTGTCTTGTAGTTTATCTGATGTCTCACACAGTTTTCCCAGACTTGTGTTCCTTGTTAATTACTTCGTGAATAAGTCGTTCACAAAGTCAGTCAGTTTAAAAACATTTCTGTTTGCAGCATAATTGGAGCCCACATTAACTCTATTGGATTACGTCGAAAATGAAGCTAGCTACAGTGAAGCAATAAATATTACACAAGTATAAATATTTGTTACAAAGGCTTCACTTATCTTAAGAAATTGGTGTTAATACTTCTTTGTAATGGAGATCGATTTAAGAAACAGATTGTTTTCATCAGTCAACAAACTCTGTTGTCAAGGATTTCGGTTACCATGTTTTTCTTATGTTTTTTTAGTATTACCGATATCTGAAAATGAAATAAACCTAAAAACAGAATCAACTGCTAGTATTTCAAAATTCATTACGCGATGTTTATTTATTTAAATAAACCTCTTTTCCCAAACTATTAAATCTATTGGACCATTTAATTGTTTTAATAATTTTACTTCAGGATTTATTTCATGGTTAAATGACCAAAAATGAACTGCTACAGCCGATTTATTAGTTTGTTTATTCGTAATGTTACGAAAATGTTCTTTCGTTCTGGTTTCCAAATTACATTTCGTTTTTCCAATATAAACCTGATCACAATCTAAACAATTAAATTGATAAATACCAGATTTTTTATTAGGAATTTTTTCTTTTTTAGAAAAATGTATTTATTTTGAGGAACTAAAGTTATACCAACTTCTTTAAAAAAAAATTTGAAAATGTTTATTAACCCAAGGATGGTAAGTAAATTTTTTTTTAAATTATAATCATCTTTTATTATTTTTAAGGATAGAAATATCATTAACAGTTTTTGATATTTAAATTTTTCAATCTTCTTTTGTATAGTCTTTATTAAAACCATTAATTAAAGCAGTATTAATAATATGTTTATATTTTTATTAAATTCTCTGTTCAGGGACATATTTATTAATCTATAAATCAAAGTATTAAAACAGCAAATTCATGTGAAAAAGGGTTCACATTTCTATTGGATTGTTCTAGCAGAAGTAAGGGGGAAGGTGGATCACGTCTCATTGATCCAGCTGATACACATTTTCATGGAAGAACAACTAAACAATGCTGCTTTGAACTCTAGAGTAAATAGAGATTACGAAGCATTCATAAACAAAGATATAATGTGACCAGACACGTTCTGCCAGACTAGCAAGAAGTGTATCAAAGTATAAACTTGAAAGAAGCGTAGAGACAGTGAAGCATAACTTAGCACAAAAGTGAATCGAGAAGATATTGAGACACTGCTTCACTCACACTGTTTATTCATAGGACATGTTTCAAGAGCTTTTGCTCTTATCATCAGCTGGTACTCGACTAGTGCAAATTGTAGTGGTTTCCTCTTTCTCCGTATTGTCGATAGATGGCATGATGTACTTGTCAAAGATGTCCGGTGGTGGAGTTTGAAAATTCATGACTCTATGACGATTTTTGTTAATGAAGATTTTTTCCCATACGGAAAGGTCTATGGGGTGATTAACGTATTTTATTAAAGATGTTTCCAAGTTGATGTCATGTCTAGTATTTAAAAAATGAAAAGCCACTGCTGATTTTTTTTGTTTTTCCTATATAAATTTTAGGGCAAGTTTCACATTTGATCTCATAGATTCCTGGTTTTTCTTTGGTAGTGATTGAATTTTTAGGAGGGCCTTTTAACAAATTTCTGATATTAAACCTATTTTGAGGTGCAATAGTTATGTTGTGTTTTGAGAAGATTTTATAGGCTGATGGATGGAAGGTGAATTTTGTAAAAAAAAAAATTTCTCTTGTTCCCCTGTAGGTTCTAGGGTGGTGGTTTCTTTTATTTTCTTAGCTTTGTTGAGTCTTTTAACTGTTTTGTCTACTAAATTTGAATTGAAACCTAGCTAGGCGACCCATTGTCTCCCTTCTTAGCAGATTTATTTATGAGTGCTTTTGAAACACACATCACAAAAACTTTTCCAAGTTATTTCAAAGTTTGGTATCACTATGTTGACATTTTTGCAATAGTACCTAAAAAACTCATACAAGATAGTCTTAGACTTTTGAATATACAAAATCCAGCTATAAAATTTACATTAGAAACAGAAGAGGATGGTGTGCTCCCCTTTTTGGACATCAAGATCAAAAAAATGAACAACAAACTCACCTTTGGTATTTACAGGAAACCGACACACACAGATAATTATATTAAGAACAACAGTTTCAACCCAAAACAACACCAACATGCCATTTTCAACAGTTTAATATTTCGGATAATCAACTTACCACTAAAGTAGTAGTAGTTTTATTCATCCGTTAAGTCAATACAGTGACATTGGATACGTCAATACAAATATTTAGAACAATACAAATAATATAAGTATAAAAAATAGTGTTCCTAATACAAATAAATATAGTAGATACCATTATATTATAACAATGCATTGCGACATAAGCACTTAATGAATATCTTTATTGGTTGGCATGTATGCGTGAACACATATTTGTAACTACTCAGAATTAAAGCGTAAACATATGACATGACGTGGAGAAGATTATCAAGAAGAATACCTACACATAAAAAAAAGTAGCTATGTTCAATGGTTTCAACCCAAATTTAGTAGACAAAACAGTTAACAGACTCAACAAAGCTAAGAAAATAAAAGAAACCACAACCCTAAAACCTACAGGAGAAAAAGAGAAAAAAAATGTTTAAAAAATTCACGTTCCATCCATCAGCCTATAAAATCTTCTCAAAACACAACATAATTCTTGCACCTCAAAATAGGTTTAATATCAGAAATTTGTTAAAAGTCCCCCCCCCCCCCCAAAAAAAAATTCAGTTACTACCAAAGAAAAACTAGGAATCTATGAGATCAAATGTGAAACTTGTCCTTAAATTTATATAAGAAAAACAAATAGAAATATTGACATCAGAACTAAAGAACATATAAGAAACATTAAAAATGGTGAAACAGTAAAATCAGCAGTGGCTTTTCATTTTTTTGAATACTAGACATGAAACATCTTTAATAAAATACGTTAATCACCCCATAGACCTTTCCAAATGGGAAAAAATCTTCATTAACAAAAATCGTCATAGAGTCATGAATTTTGAAACTCCACCACTGGACATCTTTGACAAGTACATCACGCCATCTATTGACGATACGGAGAAAGAGGAAACCACTACAATTTGCACTAGTCAAGTACCAGCTGATGATAAGAGCAAAAGCTCTTGAAACATGTCCTGTGAATAAACAATGTGAGTGAAGCAGTGTGTCAATATCTTCTCAATTCACTTTTTAAGAAGTGTATCGTTTCCTCTCATTGAATTTAACAAACACCTTGGCTTATTCGAAGTACATATTTCTTTCACCACGTCATGCCATATGTTTACGCTTTAATTCTAAGTAGTTACAAATATGCGTTCACACATACATGCCAACCAATAAAGATATTCATTACAGTGCTTATGTGGCAAGGCATTGTTATAATGGTATCTACTTTATTTATTTGTATTAGGAACACTATTTGAGCTAAAAATATGGGGGTTTTACGGCTATGTTAAATACACTACTCTCTCCTTCCTCATGGATCAGTTTTTGCAAAATTTGAAATTTTGTCTTAGCGCAAATAGTATTTATTAGAGATTGATTAGTTTGGCACTCGTCACACACCACTTAGGGGGAATGCAATACGACAACACCGCAGGACTCCGATTGGTTTCTCACCTAGTAGTGCTCAAGGACAAACACCTTCCCATTTGAAACACATAATAAACCTCTCTTTCCCTTCTCTGTACCAAAACTTCTGGATTTATGTATAAAAGGAAGATGGCTGCCACATATGCCCTTAATCTTTGAAGAGATCTCACTTCAAGTCCCAAGTCCAGGTGAAGCTTCAGTTACAGCAGATGTCCCAACCACTTACACTCCCTTCCATTGTAGTATTACTGTTGAAGGGCAGCAGCACATGTAGCCCCCACTACATACATGTTGGTCACTGCAACTTACAGCTCCTCCTACTTCAGAAAATTCCCCAATCTCCTGACGAAACTCAGTTCAGCATTGATAAGCACCTCCTGGAAGGTAGTGCTGTAATATACAGTGTTACTTGGGTCCAACACCACAACTCAGCAATGAGGCACATCTTCTTTTTATTCTATATAGGCACATCTTTGTTTGTCCATCTGGAGTTGATTGACCTTGCCCTTGACAGGGCAGTATTTATTTATCGAAACCACCAAGATGACTCATCTAACCATGCTGTACATTAGGCCACAATGCTTCTATGCTGCTCCTCCAAATGTCAATACATGACACCATATATCTGACTCTTTGTAGTGATACATGACATCATATATCTGACTCTTTTTGTAGCGTTTAATGTCTGCTTTTACTTCATGCAGCTATACAGTGGTGACATTTTTTTATGTGTGTGTGTGTGTGTAATTTACATCCTCCATTATCATATCGGATGATGAACAGAATGAATGAGATGATGCTCAAATGAGCCCAGGGTCCATAGAGGCTAGAGGTATCCAATATTCATCTTTCAGGATAAGGGAAACCCTGGAAAAAACCTTATCCAAGTAACTCACCCTGACCGAGATTCGAACTCGGGACCTCTTGAACGTGAGGCAGAAATGCTACCATCTATGCTTGCTACCAAGATGGGCAGTACATTGATACATGAAATGAAGATGGAACACCAATGGAATGAGATGGCGGGAAAAACCAGAGCACCTGAAGGAAACCCACCCCTATGCTGCTTTGTCCACCACAAATCTCAAATGCAGTCATCTGAGATCAAATCTGGGCTGCTTCGTTGAGAGTTGGGTGGTCTAACCACTTGGCCATGGCATAACCAAATATCTGTACACCATAGTTAAGTTTATTTCCTATTTATATTACAATATCTAGCATATACAACTTCATACGTATATAACATAATTAGTATACAATAAATACAAAATCTTGTATACTCTTTTGGAGTTACATTTTCTCATGCCCCATTATAATTAACCCAGGTTGTGTATATAATGGAGTGTTTTAAAACTTGGGATCTAATTGTTTGTTTCCCTTTATACCTTATACTATTTTTCCTAGTTGTTCTCATTAGTCTTTCCTGTTTTCCAAAGCATTTTTGTCTTACCTTGCCAATAATTTTTCCCAGTTTTATTATGTTTTCTTCTAATCTTAGATTCAAGATTCTTTTGCCTCTTATTTCATTTGGTCTGTTTCCCCTTATGCAAAAGAAATTCGTCTCTCCAATATTTTGTTGAATGTACAGCATACTAAATAAATAAAATCTGAATATTATATTGCAGTACCTAGGTTACCATATCGGGACATTTATTCACACTTGAACATTTAGTTTATAATGACAAATATATATGTTTTTAAATCATACATAATGTTACGTATTAAACATCTATTATTACAATAGCTAAAAACTAAAATACTTTCACTATTGCGCCACTTGCAATAGGTATCCGGATCAGGAATAGTGCCCCCTGTATCTGCACTTCACCACCAGCATCCTGAACCCTTAGCACGATACAGTCAGTGTTAACAATTTCATCAGCACTTGCTTTTATCACCTCCACAGTTCACTCAGGAAGCAGTTTAGGACCTCTACCCAGAATCAGCAGCCACTTGACCAAATAAAAAAGCTCTCATCATTATCACTGCCACAGTCAACTCAATAAACCTCCAATATATGGATGGCTTCACAGCCTCCATAACAAAGAGCAAATTCCAGAATCCTCAATTTCCAATTTGGTATCACTTATACCCAACAAGACTTCAATTCCACATGCCAGTAACAGTTGTATTCCATCACATCTGGCTTTAATCACCCCTTGAATCATCTGAAACAGCTTCCTGCAAGGGCAGACCTTACTGACTTTACAGCAGAAATTGCTAATTTTAAGCAAAGGCTTAAACCTTCCCATGTTACCATCTATTTGCTGCAGTCCCTCTCCAAGTTTTCTAAATATCTAAGATATTTAGATATTCCTCATTCTCAAGAATTTGTACCTACAGCCTTAATATTTGGTTTCCAAACAGAACCTTGCCCATGTTCTTGAATTTCAAATCACACAATCCTTTCAGTAAAGTTAAGAATTCTTCTTGTTAAGATGCTATAACAATAAAAACGTTAGAAGTCCACCCACAACAAAGGAAGAACTTTGCTATGAAATATGGAAGATAAAAACAAAAAAAAAGCAATGGGCCCAAACAACTTTTCTAATGAACTATTAAAGCAATCGCTACCAGTGACATTGAATCTGTGAACTGTGCTGTATAATAAATGTTTAGAAATAGTGTCAGTATCCAATGGATGCAGAAAAGCCATCATCAGAGTACTATATAAAAGAAAATAGACAATTAAATCTCCAGACTCATACAGAGGGAGCACCCTTGAATGCACTTCATTCAAAGTTCTTTTAAATATGTTAATGAATAGATTGGCCACACCATGGCTGAGTGGTTAGACCGCTTGGCTCTCACCAAGGCATCCTAGGTTCAATCCCAGGCGACCGCAAATTGAGATTTGTGGTGGACAACATGGCGCTGGGGTGGGTTTTCTCTGGGTCCTCTGGTTTTCCCCACTATCACTCTACCAATTGCTCCATCAACATCTTTCCTATCACCTCATCTCTCTCGTGCTTTCAATTCTGGCGTTGGGCTGATCACTCATCCTGGAATCTCTCTGATCAGAGAACCTCTGTTCCTCAATTCGTCGCCCACGGGCCTTAAGATTGCTTGGTTCAGAAGGCCCTATGTTCCACTTAAAGGAAATATAAGAATTCATTAATTCAATGAATAGATTATTCAAGGAACTTTAATAGTGGCAATCCTGAATGAACAATATGGCTTCAACCCAGGAAGATTTATGGAACACGCCATTCAGAATGGCACTGAAAGCAATTATTATGGACTCTACATATCCCAAATGCGCACCTATATACTGCCTTCATTAATTACACCAAGCCATTTGATAGTGTCAACAGGAACTTGCCTATAAAAAAGCTACAATTAGTTCTGGACAAACACAACATCATGCTTCTAGAGATAATACCACTGCCAAATGTATTAACCATAAGATTACAGAATCTCGAGAAGTTGCACAAACAAACAGTTCTACAGGGAGACCCTCTCAGTCCCCTCATCTTCAACATCCTGATTCACGATGTAATCCCAAGAATCCACCAGACGTAAATGTCAATAATCTTCTATGGCAATGAGATGGTTTTGTTGGCAAAATTGAGAAAGAATTTTCAAATGACCATCAATGAATTGAAGACATGGTCTGAAGAAAGCCAACTTGACATCAACATCTGAAAAACTAAACTGATGAAGTTCAGGAAGGGAAGGTCCCCTCTCCAAAGATGATGAAGGGTGTCTGGAAACCAAAACCTGCAAATTTTAATTCTTTCCATACCTTGGCATCATGTTACAAACAACTGGAACCACTAAATTAATTAGGAGTCGATTAATGACACAAAACAACACTTACTTTTAAATTTTCCCGGAACCGGTTTCTGAGGCCTTCCCTCTATCTTCAGCCGGACATCGACTTGTTCTCATTGGTGTAGCTGGCAATATTTTGTCATCGGTCTCCTCTGGTGGCGGTTCGAGGAACTTGCTGATGACAAAATATTGCCAGCTACACCAATGAGAACAAGTCGATGTCCGGCTGAAGATAGAGGGAAGGCCTCAGAAACCGGTTCCGGGAAAATTTAAAAGTAAGTGTTGTTTTGTGTCATTAATCGACTCCTAATTAATTTAATTTATACAACAACACTGTTTTCAACACTTCCATGAAAGGATTTAACTGGAACCACTTTTACCAAGAACATTGAATACAGAATGATAGAGTCAACATGAAAAATCCTGGATATGGCATTGAATTTTTCATGTTGACTCTATCAAAAACCTTAGCCTATATATGGCTAGTGTGAAGAAATGATTAATTTCCATCAATTAGCTTAAATACAGAATGTTAACAAAAGGATTAATGGGTTTGAAAAACATTGGTCTTGCTCATTGGATATGGCAAATAAATAAATAAATAAATAAACTATGGTTCTTGAGCTAAAAATTACTCCAATTGCATCATTCAGAATAAAAATCTTCTGGCTCTATCTAACCCTCAATAATTTCAAAAGACTGAACACAGTTAAGGATACCTATGACTGAAAATTTGAAATCCTGAACTAATAATGCTAGCTTTTTAACATTTATACCACAGATGTAACTTAGTGCAAATATGATACAGCCCACGTTTTGTCAATTTTAACTTGCTATTCTAGTTAATTGATGGAAATTAATCATTTCTTCACACTAGCCATATATAGGCCAAGGTTTGATAGAGTCAACATGAAATATACAGGAAAATATACTATTCAATGGAGAATTTAATGTCATGACGGCAAGTTGGTCATGGTAGCTCAATAGGTTAGAGCGACAGGATGGAAACCAGGAGATCTGTGGTTCAAATCCTGGCCGTGGCATTGAATTTTTCATGTTGACTCTATCTATCCAAAACCTTAGGCCTATATACAGCTAGTGTGAAGAAATGATTAATTTCCATCAGTTAACTAGAATAATAAGAGTTAAATGATGAAGCCTGGGACTAAACTACTTACGATAGTAAGTTGCCACAAGTGGTGTATCTCGATTGCGAGAGCCCCTAGTGGTCTACCAGGGAAATATATGAGTCAAATGGAGAATTTAATGTCATGACAGCAAGTTGGCCATGGTAGCTCAATGGGTTAGAGCGACTGGACAGAAACCAGGAGATCCATGGTTCAATCCCGGCCATGGCATTGAATTTTTCTTGTTGACTCTATTCACCTTGATAGTTTGGAAAATATGGTTAAATTTTATACAAATGTAATGATTTGTAACAAAAACTTCACTTATCTTAAGAAAATGATGTTAATTATTATTTCTAATTAGAATAATAATACAAATTATTATATTCTAATAATACAAATTAATATATTTGTATAATATTCATTGCTTCACTGTAGCTAGCTTCATTTTCTACATAATGGTTAAATTTATTTATTTTTGGTTAAGTCACCTAAAAAGTCCCTTTCGACAAAATAACTTAAATTTTCGTCTAATATTTTAACAACAGGTTCCAAATACATCCATTTTTTGAATTTGCCCTAGGTTTCTGTGTGTCTCAATTACTTTAGGCTCCAGAAATTTTTAAAGATATGAATGTGGCTTTTTTGCCCAAAATTTGAAATTGTTGTGTTTTGAAGTAAAGAAAGTGTGCTTAAAATGCATCTCACAATAAAACCCAGGGCAATTTCTATTCACTGTGTCTCTATTAACGTGTGTAGCAAGTTTCATTAGTCTAACACTAAAACTGCAATGCAAGGAGCATTTTAAATGGTGAAAAATGATGAAATTTTCAATAGCAAGAAAACAAGGGTAAAGAATTAGAATTCATATCTAACACTAGCATTTACATAACTTTCAAACTAGATTAAAGCATTTAAAAATGGCTTGCAGATGCTACCTAAGCATTCCTTGGATTCAGGAAGGTTTACACTATTTTATAGACTAAAAAGAGGAAATGGTGTTTTTTTGAAAATGTTAATGAAATTTCAGTCATACATATTCTTAAAGCAACATACCTGAGGAAAACTCTTTGCATCTCCAAGTTCTCTCGCATAGGGAAAATATATCTGCTAGCCTAGGTGAAAACTTTCATAGAATACCTCACTACAACCCGTAATATGGAGAATACCATGCCTGTGACAGATTCTTTGCTGAAAGAGTAGAAGAAATGGCAGAAGTGCATACAGAAGTCTGGGAAATCCAGTGATCACAGATGATTGTTGGAGAGATCTCCTATTTGACATGCGCCACGTATACACAAAGATGGCAAGCCATGGCTTCCATCATCACATATCATTAAAAAAAGTTTCCATGATTCAAACGAGTGCAAATGTGAACTATATGGACCATCTTGCAAGACATACCATATATTTAACATGTAAGAAAATAACATCCCCTCTTTCATTTTATGCAAATGATGAAAATTTGTTATATTAATGTGCATATTGTGTTATTTAAATTTTAAAATCATGTTCATCTCAAATTAGCTTTCCCCTGCATTGAGTCACTAAAGACTAAAATTTTGCCTAGCTGGATGAAATTTTTAGTTTGTTAAATAACATTTCAAAAAAGGTGAATGCAATAATGTTTCAAATTACAGACCAGTATCTCTTTTAGCTATTTTCTAAAAAGTTCTTGAAAAATTGATGTTCTATAAATACCTTGAATATGACAACACACTTATCAGGAATCAGTTTGGTTTCAGAAAACGAATATCACAAATAATGTAACTTAAATATGAAGTGTTAACCTCATATAGGGAATTTTCTGTTATCTAGCAAAAGAATTTGTGTTAATCATGACATTTTCACAGCAAAATTAGAATTCTGTAGACTAAAAAATGAAACTTAAGATGGTTTGAATAAAGATCGTTTGTATCATATTCAAATGAAAGAAAACAGAATGTTGAAGTAAACAGTAATATTGAAAGGGTAGAGCCAGACTGAAAAATTCAATGCCATAGCCGGGATTTGAACCACGGATCTTCTGGTTTCCGTCCAGCCGCTCTAACCATTTGAGCTACTATGACCAACGTGCCAACATGACATTAAATTCTCCAACTGACTCGTGTTTCTCCCGGTAAACCACTAGGAGTTCTCATAAACATATGAGACAACTACCTTAATGGCGACTTACTATGCTGTAAGTACTTTAAGGCCCAGGCTTTATAGTTCGGACCACTATTAGGTACAATTAATGGTGGTTACAGCCAAAGAAACAGACTACAGCAGTTTGCACACCCTGCAAGTCCAGTCCTGAAAAGAAGCTTTCATCCAACTTGCTGCCTAGAGCATCGACTGTAAGAACCATTTATATATATAGAATGCATCACCGTAAGATGCGTACAAAATAAGTGACTTCTTTAAGGAGTAAAATAAGACTGGCATCAAGTCGATAAGCCAGCGGAAAAGTCCATGACCATCTCTGAGATCGTCTTTTGTCTAATCTTCTGGTGAGGACTCTGATCTGTATTTATCAAGTCATGATCTCAGTTTCCAATTGGTTCAGTGCTCTCGAACCAAAATTCTCAACTGGGAAAGGGCCCTCCTCAATGGAGGAGATAAACAGCAGGATCCTGTCCACATTGCCACAGTGGCAATGAAAAAGAGGCAGAAAAATAAAAAACCTTCCAAAAAAAGGTGTTAGCAAATGTATCTCAAGTGCATCTCTGGACATCTACATAAGGAAAAACATAGAGACAGCATTATCACATATGAAAAACATGCCATCTCCACGGAAAAGAAAATCAAACACTAAAAGTAACAGCGACAGAGAAACTGGTAATAACCACGACTACAAGCAGAAAGTCCAAAGGCCAAAGTTGCAACCACCTGCCTAAGATTTCCATCAAGAACCAGAAAGGAAGTTCACCAACCATACTAACACAGCTATACAAGAAAACAATTACTGACTTTCACATATACTGCAGTTGCACTAGCCCATTAAGAACAAAATCAACAATGGAAAGAATAACCAAATATGAAACGAAATTTGTAAAAACCTGAAGCTATTGACAGTAAAGCTAGCCAAGTATTATGAATAAACTACAACACTTAATAACACACTTCACTTCAGATAAGTGAAATGTGTTACTAAGTATTGTAGTTTATTCGTAATAATGAAAGTAAATGTTTAAGCATGACCATTAAACTACCCCTATGGGCAAGAAGCGAAGAAATACATGAAATATCCAAAAAACCTCACTGATTGAAGAAATCATAACATTTATAATTTTTAAGTGTATCAACAATGCTGGTTCCTTCCAGTCTGCCTGTAACAGGCAAACACTAATGAATAAATTAAAATTCTATAACAAGTCACAAACACAACAGAAGAAAATTCCCAGTGACCCATACCTACTCTCGCTGATGAAAGCATATGAACAAGCAAAGGAAGGGGAAATGCAAATACAGGACCACTTACAACGAGTTTTGCAATAAAACAGATGATGAACACAATGACCAAAACAAACCAAGTGGATTACGTAGAAAATGAAGCTAGCTACAGTGAAGCAATGAATATTATACAAATATAACAATTTGTAACAAAAACTTCACTTAACTTAATGATGTTAATTCTTCTTTCTAATTGAAATTGATTTCGCGAACTCTTGTCCGCATCTTCAGTCAAAGAAAACCAACAAATTCGTCATTAAAGAAGTTACTATGTTGTTATGTTTTTTCAGTATTACCAAAATCTGAAAATGAAACAAACTTAACAGAATCAACTGCCGGTATTTCAAAATTCATTACGCGATGTTTATTTTTTAAAATGAATATCTTTTTCCAAACCATTAAATCTATCGGGACATTTAAATGTTTTAATAATTTAACTTCAGGATTTATGTTATGGTTAAATGACCAAAAATGATCTGCTATGGCCGATTTATCAGTTTGTTTATACTTAATGTTACGAAAATGTTCTTTTGTTCTGGTTTCCAAATTACGTTTCATCCTACCAATGTAAACCCTATCAAATGTAAACAATAACATTGATAAATACCAGATTTTTTATTATTAGGAATTTCATATTTTTTAGAAAATGTAGTAAATTTTTAATACTATATTTGTTTTGAGGAACCAAAGTTATACCAAACTCTTTAAAAACTTCTTGAAATTGTTTATTAAAACAAGGATGGTAAGTAAATTTTTCAATCTTATTTTTTATAAAGTCTTTATTAAAGCCATATTAATATGTTTATATTCTTTATTAAATTCCTCTTTATTTGGGGGTATATTTATTAATCTATAAATCAAACTATTAAAAAAAGAAAATTTATGTGGAAAAGGGTTGAAACTTTTATTTTTTATGTAATTATTGATATGAGTAGATTTCATATATATACACCAAAATCCAATTTATTATTATTTCTTATTAACTTCAAATCCAAAAAAAAAAAAAAAGGAAGAAAACCATCAATTTCAGTTTCTAATGTGAATTTTATAGCCTTATCTTATATATTTAGTAATTTTAAAGCATCATTTATTTGTTTTCAGGAACAATTGCAAAAATATCAACAACATATCTATACCAGGTTTTAAAAATCAAAGGGAATGCTTTAGTGACTTGCATTTCGAAAAAACTCATAAAAAGATCAGCAAGAAAAGGTGAAAGAGGATTACTCATTGCTAATCTAGAAGTTAGTTGAAAAAATTCACCATTACAAGTGAAAAAAATTTTGATCCAAACAAAAAGTAGTAAGTTTAACAAAATCGACTATTAAGTCCACATGTAAATTTATTGAATTTAATCACCTTTTTAAATAAATCAAAAGTTTTTCTCTAGGAACACTAGGAAATAGGGCAGTTACATCAAAAGAAACAAGTTTATCAGTATTAATTTTTAGATGAGTCGTATTTATTACACATCTGCTTCACTTTCGTACCTATTTTGAGGACATGTTTCGCAAATCATCGTTTGCATCTTTGGCTCTTATGCGACTAAAGCTTGGGATCAAGTTTTAGTCGTATAAGAGCCGAAGATGCAAACGATGATTTGCGAAACATGTCCTCAAAATAGGTACGAAAGTGAAGCAGATGTGTAATAAATATGACTCATCTAAAAATTAATAATTTTTCGCTTCACTGTGGTGTTCCAATACAGTTAAATCTCGATAAGTTTATCAGTCTTAGATAATACAACACTGTCAATCTTTTTAACTAGTTCAAAAGAATTTTGAATACTTAAATTCTCAAATTTATCAAAATTACTAAATTTATTATGTAACCATTTAGCCAAATTATAAGTTGGTGAATTTATACAATTTGCAATAGGTCTCATTTTATTTCCAGCTTTATAAATTTTAGGAAGGGCGTAAATTCTAGGTAAAACAGGATTACTAATCTTTACAAAAAGTTTTTCTTTATTTGATATAACTTTCACTTCATTAAGCATTTTATTAAAATTTGAAAAACAAGATTGTAACGGATCTTTATTAATTTTTATAAAATCTTTGCCTTGAAGAAGAAGTTCTATTCTATTTTTGTAATCAGATTTATCTAAAATTACAATCCTATTAAACTTATCCGCTTTAGTAAAAATTTAATCTTTTTCATTTAATGGCTTAATAATCTGTGGAAAGTAGAGTCAGACTGAAAAATTCAATGCCATAGCCGGGATTTGAACCACGGATCTTCTGGTTTCCGTCCAGCCGCACTACCATTGTGCTACTATGGCCAACGTGCCATAGTCTGACTCTACGTTTCCACAATTTAGCCTACACACGGCCAGTGTGAAAG
The DNA here is from genome assembly GCA_030765055.1 of Mantis religiosa. NCBI lineage: Eukaryota > Metazoa > Arthropoda > Insecta > Mantodea > Mantidae > Mantis > Mantis religiosa. The sequence goes on along the minus strand of CM060947.1, from coordinate 91,252,835 downwards.
AACAATTAATTTCCATTAATTGACCTAATAGTGGTTAAGTATAAAGCCCGGGTCTTAAAGTACTTACAATATAGTACGTCGCCATTAAGGTAGTTGTCTCATGTGTTTATGAGAACTCCTAAGTGGTTTACCGGGAAAATACGAGTCAGTTGGAGAATTTAATGTCATATCGGCACGTTGGCCATAGTAGCACAATGGTAGTGTGGCTGGACGGAAACCAGAAGATCCATGGTTCAAATCCCGGCTATGACATTGAATTTTTCAGTCTGACTCTACGTTTCCACAATTTAGCCTACCCACGGCCAGTGTGAAAGAACAATTAATTTCCATGGCTTAATAATCTGTTTATTATTATTATTATTATTATTATTATTATTATTATTATTATTATTATTATTATTATTATTATTATTATTATTATTATTATTATTATTATTATTATTATTATTATTATTATTATTATTATTATTATTATTATTATTATTATTATTATTATTATTATTATTATTATTATTATTATTATTATTATTATTATTATTATTATTATTATTATTATTATTATTATTATTATTATTATTATTATTATTATTATTATTATTATTATTATTATTATTATTATTATTATTATTATTATTATTATTATTATTATTATTATTATTATTATTATTATTATTATTATTATTATTATTATTATTATTATTATTATTATTATTATTATTATTATTATTATTATTATTATTATTATTATTATTATTATTATTATTATTATTATTATTATTATTATTATTATTATTATTATTATTATTATTATTATTATTATTATTATTATTATTATTATTATTATTATTATTATTATTATTATTATTATTATTATTATTATTATTATTATTATTATTATTATTATTATTATTATTATTATTATTATTATTATTATTATTATTATTATTATTATTATTATTATTATTATTATTATTATTATTATTATTATTATTATTATTATTATTATTATTATTATTATTATTATTATTATTATTATTATTATTATTATTATTATTATTATTATTATTATTATTATTATTATTATTATTATTATTATTATTATTATTATTATTATTATTATTATTATTATTATTATTATTATTATTATTATTATTATTATTATTATTATTATTATTATTATTATTATTATTATTATTATTATTATTATTATTATTATTATTATTATTATTATTATTATTATTATTATTATTATTATTATTATTATTATTATTTTTATTATTATTAAACTTGCAGAAATTAGATCAGGAACTAAGCAGCACAGTGGCAAGTAAAACAGAAGCAGAGGAAATGGCAAACCTCGCCTTTTCATGTATCATAACAGCTAGTAATGCAACCTTCAAAGTTTCAACAGGTGCTAAACAGGCGATAAAAAGGAAGACGGTATCTTGGTGGACAGACGAACTTACTATATTAAGAAAAAGGGCAAATGCACTGCGGAGGAGATACCAAAGAACTGTCACCGGCGAAAATCTACGACAGGAGAGGAAAGAAAAATACCTGGATGGGAAAAGGGAATACGAAAGGAAAATGAGAGATGCAAAACTGAAGTCATGGAAAGCGTTTTGCACAAAAAGTGACGATGCCAATCCTTGGGGTTTAGTATATAAAATAGCTTCCGGCAAACTCCGAACTGGTGTGAGATTGACTACATTACAAAAAGACGATGGAACATTTACCACAGATACTGAAAATACAATCAAGCATATGTTAGAGCACTTTGTACCCGAAGACAATCAAGATAGTGACAACGAATTGCACAAACAAATTAGGAAAGAAATTGAAGAACCCATCAATACTAATGATGATAAACCTTTCACAACTGCAGAAATCATCATTAATATGCAAAAATTCAATCCAAAGAAATCTCCTGGGAAGGACTGCTTATCTAGCGACATAATTACAAGAGCTTTCCAAAATCTCCCTCTATTCTTCACGCAAGTATACAACACGTGTTTAAAGAAGGGATGCTTTCCAAAAGATTGGAAGCAGTCTATTGTCATTCCAATAATTAAGCCCGGAAAAGAAGACTGCCATGATGCATCAAAATACAGACCAATAAGCCTATTAAATATCGGAGGTAAACTACTAGAAAAACTGATGATTGACAGAATACTACACCATATGTACAGCAATAATTTGTTACACAATAACCAGTTTGGATTTACCCCCCAAAGGGGAGCAGTTGACGCTGCAATGGAAGTTAAATCTTTCATCGATAAATGCTTGAAGTCAAAACAATGCGTAGTAGTCACTAGTCTTGATGTCAAAGGTGCCTTTGATGCAGCTTGGTGGCCTAGCATACTCAAGAATCTAAGGCAGCTTAGATGCCCTAAGAATTTATATAATTTAGCAGTGAGTTACTTCAGCAACAGAAGAGCAGTATTTTCGGTGAATAACTATACAGCAGAAAGAGAAGTACAGAAAGGCTGCCCACAAGGATCATGCTGTGGTCCAGGTTTCTGGAACATAATGTACAATTCGATGCTGAATTTAGAATATGATCACCGGACAAGAGTGATCGCCTTCGCCGACGACCTGGTAGTAATGACAAGAGCAGCATACAAATCAGAAGCAGAGAGCGTTGCAAATCACGATCTTAGAAAAATCCAAAAATGGGCTGATGATAACAAAATTCAATTTAACCAAAAGAAATCCAAGGTTCTATTTATCACAAGAAGAAGAAATGTAGATAGGGATGTCAACATATTTTTGAACCATCATAAACTTAACCAAACCGAAGAAATAAAATACCTCGGAATATATTTAGATAGCAAATTTAACTTCAACGCGCACATTGAATATACTGCAGACAAAACAATCTCGTTGGTTCATATGCTAGCAAGAACAGCAAAGCTACAATGGGGGCTAGGTCACAAAGCACTTAAGACAATCTATGAAGGTGCTATAGTCCCTGTGTTGACATACGGAGCTCCTATGTGGATAGATGCGATACGGAAGAATAAAAATATTGCAAAATATAGAAGAATTCAAAGATTAATCAACATAAAAATGACGAAAGCATAGAGAACTCTCTCGTATGATGCATCGTGCGTACTAGCTGGAGTATGTCCTATAGAAATAACTATAGAGGAAAAACTCCAAATATATCTGGCAACAAAAAGTCACATAGACTTCGACAAACCTTTAGAAGTGAAACACTGGCGACATCCTGCCGAAGTGGCAACGATTCAGGAGGTGAACAAAGATAACATATATAGAATGGAAGCGTACACAGATGGAAGTAAAATGGGGGAGAAAGTTGGCGCAGCAGGAATAATATTTGAAAACGGAATTATGACACACCAGTTAAAATTCAAATTGCATGGCCACTGCACCAACAATCAAGCCGAACAACTTGCTATTTTAAAAGTACTAGAGAAATTAGAAGAACTATATTATGCCAGCTCAATAGATAGAAACGGAACCATTGCAATATACACTGACAGCAGAATTACTATAGATCTACTGAGAAACAACTGGAAAAGAAATCGACTAATAGAATCTATCAAAGACAAACTTCTTGCACTAAACCATTTAAATTGGATCATCCACTTTGGCTGGGTTAAAGGCCACTGCGGAATAGAAGGGAATGAACTAGCAGATAAGCTTGCAAAACGCGCTGCTATCGAAGATAGTGAAATAGTGTACGACAAAATACCAAAAGACGTAATTGTAACGAGAGCGAAGGAATATGGACTCAACAGGTGGCAACAAGTCTGGACGAACACAACGAAAGGTGCAGTGACTAAAGCATTCTTCCCGTTAGTGAAAAACAGATTGCGTCAAAAAATTCCAATATCCCCAGAACTCACTACAATGTTAACTGGCCATGGAAAATTAAATGCATACCTATACCGATTTAGAATAATAAATAACCCACTCTGTCCTTGCGGAGAAGAAGAACAGTCCGTTAACCATATAATATTTAATTGTAGAAGACTTGATGAACAAAGACTAGAATTGGCAAAAAGTGTAACATGCAATGGAGGGACATGGCCTACCACCGAGAAGATTGCGAATAATCACCTGAAGTCGTTCGTAAAATTTGCAACTTCTATAAAAATCACGGACATGGACTGAAGGATTTGGAGTGTAATAACGACAAATTGTGAAATCTATACAATCAACTTACTCCGGTTTCATCATAATCTTACAATTAACTAAAACATAAAGCACTACTTCTACAAATATGACATGTATTTAGATTGAAATAATTACAAATTGTGAACTCACAAAAATCAGCTAGAAGAATAGACTCAATTTAATGTACATAGTGTCTAAAACACAGAATAACCTAATGTAAAATTGTTGTAATGTTTGCAATTGCTAATTCAAAATAGGACATGTAACTATAAAGCATGTAGTATTACTATGTAATGGAGCATGCTGTTGATATCAATAAAGCAAAAAAAAAAATTATTATTATTATTATTATTATTATTATTATTATTATTATTATTATTATTATTATTATTATTATTATTATTATTATTATTATTATTATTATTATTATTATTATTATTATTATTATTATTATTATTATTATTATTATTATTATTATTATTATTATTATTATTATTATTATTATTATTATTATTATTATTATTATTATTATTATTATTATTATTATTATTATTATTATTATTATTATTATTATTATTATTATTATTATTATTATTATTATTATTATTATTATTATTATTATTATTATTATTATTATTATTATTATTATTATTATTATTATTATTATTATTATTATTATTATTATTATTATTATTATTATTATTATTATTATTATTATTATTATTATTATTATTATTATTATTATTATTATTATTATTATTATTATTATTTATTATTATTAATTATTAATTATTATTTATTACTATTACTATTATTATTATCATCATCATTATCATTATTAATTATCATTATCATTATTATCATCATCATTATCATTATTATTTCTCTTATTATTATCTTGGTATTTATGGCAAAATATTTCAAAATTTAGATAAATAACATTCTAATAAATAATACCATCCATTTAACACTGTATTGTAATTTATTATTGCATGCATATTTCTCTTCTCCAACTGCACAGAATTTATTTCTTATCCCCTCCACAGTTACTTCCTTATACACCACAGTAAGGTTATAATGCAGGGATAAAGGATGTCCCCCAACCACATTATTTCATGCTTCTACTGTGTTAGTTTGGATGTGGTTTAATATACTGTAACTGATGAAAACCAGCTTTTTTGATAGACGGAGTCAACATGAATGTCAGGACGGCACATTTGCCATGGTAGCTCAATGGGTTAGAGCGACTGGACGGAAACCAGGAGAACCGTGGTTCAAGTCTTTATTCAATGCCATGTATCTCTCATCCAAAACCAGCAAAATAACATTTAACACATATTGAGAGACCACCGTTAATATGTTTTGAGATTTAAAAATGCTGTTGCATGACACCTTCCTTCCTAACTTATATATAATTCTTCAACTCATTTTTTGTAGAGTGAGTATTCTGTTTAAAATTGCGATTCCTGAACCACCCCATATTTCTATCCCATAATTAATATGACTGTATATCAATAATAATAATATGCAAGTTTTAGAACATCTGAAGTCAAATAGTTTGATAATTTTCTTTGTACATATATAGCTGAGCAAATTTTTTTACATACTTTATCCACCTGGTTATGGAATTTTAAATTATCACCCATTTGTAAACCCAGAAAATTTATAGCTTTTACTTGCTCTGTTATTTCTCCATTGATAGTCAAGTTAATAATTTTATTACTGTTTTTTAGTTCAAATAACATTATTTTACTTTTGTCTATATTAACCTTTAGATTATTTTCATTAAAGTATCCTAATGAATTTGTTTGTTCTTTAATGTTATTTTCTAGTCTGTTTTCAAGTTTATCCCAGAAAATTATTGATGTATCATCAGCATAAGCTATTGCTTTACCACTGTTCAACTTGGGCATGTCATTTACATAAAGTATGTATAGTAAGGGACCGAGTACGGAACCTTTCAGTATTCCCAACCTTACATCGTCATATTCAGATGAAATTTTTTTCATAGTGTTACCCATTTTGTAAACTATTTTTGTACACTGTTGATGCCCTGTTAAATATGTTGTTAATATTTCTAACATTTTACCTCTTATTCCATATTGTTGTAGTTTTTCAAGTAATGTTTTATGGTAGACACTGTCAAATGCCTTAGATAAATCTAGAAATATTCCCACTATGCTTTCATTTTTTTCAAGATGTGTCAATATTTCATGAGATATATCTATCATTGCTGTGACAGTTGAAAGTTTATTCCTAAATCCATGCTAGAATGTAGTGAGTATATTATGTTTATCCATAAAGTATATTGTTTTGTTATAATTTTCTCATACAGTTTAGCCATGACAGAGGTAAGTGTAATTGTGTAATTGTTTTTATCATGTTTATTGCCTTTTTTAAATACTGATCTAACTACCGACTTTTTTAAACACTCAGGAAATACCCCTTCTGTTAAAGAATCATTTATAAGGTGTTCGAGACAGTACACTGTAACAATTTTTAAAATTCACTTACCATCCATGGGCCTTTGATAAATTCAAAAAAATCTTCAAAAAACAAAACATTCAACTAGCTCCAGTGAACCATTACTCCTTAAAAAACCTAATTTGCTCAAACATCAAAGATGCCATTCCATCTAACAAGAAGTCTGGTATATATCAAATTGAATGCTGTGACTGTAGTCAAATTTATATTGGAAAAACCAAAAGAAATTTAGAAACAAGAGCAAAGGAACACTTTAGGAACATAAAATACAAACAATTAGAAAAATCAGCAGTTGCCACGCATTTCTGGGAAAAAAACCACAACATAAATCCAGAACCAAAATTACTAAAACATATAACAGGAAAAGAAGAACTGTCCACATGGGAACAAATCTTTATTTCAAAAAATAGGAACAAAGTATTCAATTTCGACATCCCCCAGAAAGATTTGTTCAGCAAGTTCCTCGAACCGCCACCAGAGGAGACCGAAGACAAAATATTGCCAGCTACACCAATGAGAACTAGTCGATGTCCGGCTGAAGATAGAGGGAAGGCCTCAGAAACCGGTTCCGGGAAAATTTAAAAGTGAGTGTTGTTTTGTGTTATTAATCGACTCCCAATTAACTTAATTTATACAACAACACTGTTTTCAACACTTCCATGAAAGGATTTTTAATTTTTAAAATGTTTGTGGATATACCATCCCAACCAGCAGATGTTTGGATTTTAAAACTATTTATTAGATTACTTATTTCATGTTTATTTGTTGGCATCAGGATATTGTATCTGATATAGAAAAAACCCCAGCATTAGTACTTCTCCCCTGTTTGTTTACCACACTGTTTATAAAGAAGGAGTTTAATATTTTGCATACTTCGAGTGGGTTACTTATCATATGTGACTGATCATTAAGAACTATATTCTCTGATTGTTTGCATTTCTCTTTATGTTCATTTATGATTGTCCAAGCTGTTTTTATTTTATTTGAGGAATTAATAATATTTTGTGGAAACGTTGAGTCAGACTGAAAAATTCAATGCCATAGCCGGGATTTGAACCACGGATCTTCTGGTTTCCGTCCAGCCGCACTACCATTGTGCTACTATGGCCAACGTGCCGATATGACATTAAATTCTCCAACTGACTCGTATTTTCCCGGTAAACCACTTAGGAGTTCTCATAAACACGAGACAACTACCTTAATGGCGACTTACTACATGTAAGTACTTTAAGGCCCGGGCTTTATAGTTAACCACTATTAGGTTAATTAATGGAAATTAATTATTCTTTCACACTGGCCGTGTGTAGGCTAAATTGTGGAAACGTTGAGTCAGACTGAAAAATTCAATGCCATAGCCGGGATTTGAACCACGGATCTTCTGGTTTCCGTCCAGCCGCACTACCATTGTGCTACTATGGCCAACGTGCCGATATGACATTAAATTCTCCAACTGACTCGTATTTTCCCGGTAAACCACTTAGGAGTTCTCATAAACACGAGACAACTACCTTAATGGCGACTTACTACATGTAAGTACTTTAAGGCCCGGGCTTTATAGTTAACCACTATTAGGTTAATTAATGGAAATTAATTATTCTTTCACACTGGCCGTGTGTAGGCTAAATTGTGGAAACGTTGAGTCAGACTGAAAAATTCAATGCCATAGCCGGGATTTGAACCACGGATCTTCTGGTTTCCGTCCAGCCGCACTACCATTGTGCTACTATGGCCAACGTGCCGATATGACATTAAATTCTCCAACTGACTCGTATTTTCCCGGTAAACCACTTAGGAGTTCTCATAAACACGAGACAACTACCTTAATGGCGACTTACTACATGTAAGTACTTTAAGGCCCGGGCTTTATAGTTAACCACTATTAGGTTAATTAATGGAAATTAATTATTCTTTCACACTGGCCGTGTGTAGGCTAAATTGTGGAAACGTTGAGTCAGACTGAAAAATTCAATGCCATAGCCGGGATTTGAACCACGGATCTTCTGGTTTCCGTCCAGCCGCACTACCATTGTGCTACTATGGCCAACGTGCCGATATGACATTAAATTCTCCAACTGACTCGTATTTTCCCGGTAAACCACTTAGGAGTTCTCATAAACACGAGACAACTACCTTAATGGCGACTTACTACATGTAAGTACTTTAAGGCCCGGGCTTTATAGTTAACCACTATTAGGTTAATTAATGGAAATTAATTATTCTTTCACACTGGCCGTGTGTAGGCTAAATTGTGGAAACGTTGAGTCAGACTGAAAAATTCAATGCCATAGCCGGGATTTGAACCACGGATCTTCTGGTTTCCGTCCAGCCGCACTACCATTGTGCTACTATGGCCAACGTGCCGATATGACATTAAATTCTCCAACTGACTCGTATTTTCCCGGTAAACCACTTAGGAGTTCTCATAAACACGAGACAACTACCTTAATGGCGACGTTTCCACAATTTAGCCTACACACGGCCAGTGTGAAAGAATAATTAATTTCCATTAATTAACCTAATAGTGGTTAACTATAAAGCCCGGGCCTTAAAGTACTTACATGTAGTAAGTCGCCATTAAGGTAGTTGTCTCGTGTTTATGAGAACTCCTAAGTGGTTTACCGGGAAAATACGAGTCAGTTGGAGAATTTAATGTCATATCGGCACGTTGGCCATAGTAGCACAATGGTAGTGCGGCTGGACGGAAACCAGAAGATCCGTGGTTCAAATCCCGGCTATGGCATTGAATTTTTCAGTCTGACTCAACGTTTCCACAATTTAGCCTACACACGGCCAGTGTGAAAGAATAATTAATTTCCATTAATTAACCTAATAGTGGTTAACTATAAAGCCCGGGCCTTAAAGTACTTACATGTAGTAAGTCGCCATTAAGGTAGTTGTCTCGTGTTTATGAGAACTCCTAAGTGGTTTACCGGGAAAATACGAGTCAGTTGGAGAATTTAATGTCATATCGGCACGTTGGCCATAGTAGCACAATGGTAGTGCGGCTGGACGGAAACCAGAAGATCCGTGGTTCAAATCCCGGCTATGGCATTGAATTTTTCAGTCTGACTCAACGTTTCCACAATTTAGCCTACACACGGCCAGTGTGAAAGAATAATTAATTTCCATTAATTAACCTAATAGTGGTTAACTATAAAGCCCGGGCCTTAAAGTACTTACATGTAGTAAGTCGCCATTAAGGTAGTTGTCTCGTGTTTATGAGAACTCCTAAGTGGTTTACCGGGAAAATACGAGTCAGTTGGAGAATTTAATGTCATATCGGCACGTTGGCCATAGTAGCACAATGGTAGTGCGGCTGGACGGAAACCAGAAGATCCGTGGTTCAAATCCCGGCTATGGCATTGAATTTTTCAGTCTGACTCAACGTTTCCACAATTTAGCCTACACACGGCCAGTGTGAAAGAATAATTAATTTCCATTAATTAACCTAATAGTGGTTAACTATAAAGCCCGGGCCTTAAAGTACTTACATGTAGTAAGTCGCCATTAAGGTAGTTGTCTCGTGTTTATGAGAACTCCTAAGTGGTTTACCGGGAAAATACGAGTCAGTTGGAGAATTTAATGTCATATCGGCACGTTGGCCATAGTAGCACAATGGTAGTGCGGCTGGACGGAAACCAGAAGATCCGTGGTTCAAATCCCGGCTATGGCATTGAATTTTTCAGTCTGACTCAACGTTTCCACAATTTAGCCTACACACGGCCAGTGTGAAAGAATAATTAATTTCCATTAATTAACCTAATAGTGGTTAACTATAAAGCCCGGGCCTTAAAGTACTTACATGTAGTAAGTCGCCATTAAGGTAGTTGTCTCGTGTTTATGAGAACTCCTAAGTGGTTTACCGGGAAAATACGAGTCAGTTGGAGAATTTAATGTCATATCGGCACGTTGGCCATAGTAGCACAATGGTAGTGCGGCTGGACGGAAACCAGAAGATCCGTGGTTCAAATCCCGGCTATGGCATTGAATTTTTCAGTCTGACTCAACGTTTCCACAATTTAGCCTACACACGGCCAGTGTGAAAGAATAATTAATTTCCATTAATTAACCTAATAGTGGTTAACTATAAAGCCCGGGCCTTAAAGTACTTACATGTAGTAAGTCGCCATTAAGGTAGTTGTCTCGTGTTTATGAGAACTCCTAAGTGGTTTACCGGGAAAATACGAGTCAGTTGGAGAATTTAATGTCATATCGGCACGTTGGCCATAGTAGCACAATGGTAGTGCGGCTGGACGGAAACCAGAAGATCCGTGGTTCAAATCCCGGCTATGGCATTGAATTTTTCAGTCTGACTCAACGTTTCCACAATTTAGCCTACACACGGCCAGTGTGAAAGAATAATTAATTTCCATTAATAATATTTTCCCCGTATTTTTGTCTTTTTATTGCTAGTAATTTTTGCATGTATTGTTTTTTGGAGGCCTTGTATCTGTCCTTATAAAACCTAAATCCCGTTATTTTATAAAATTCAACATGCTCTTTACATTGTCCCTTAATAATTTTACCTCTAATGGAATTTTTACTATTTGGAAAAATTTGTTAGTTTTAAACAATTTTACTGGGAAGAACATGTTAAAATGGTACAAAAATATTTCATAAAAAGTATCCCATTTCCTATTTGTACCTTGAGTAAGATATAACGGATTCCAATTTACATTTGAGAGTGAAGCTACGAATCGCGTAATTTTGTGTTCAGTTATATGTCTGGTTACACTACAAATCACTTCTTGCTTTTCAATATCACAGTCATAAATATCAATAATTTCAGTTCTGTGATCTGAGATGTAAAATTCCTGTACAAAGGAATCATATTCTTCGATTTTTAGATTGGTTATTATTAGGCCAATAACTGATGTATTTTCTGTGATTCTAGTCGGGCTATTTACAATATTACACAGATTAAAGCTATCTAATGTCTTGAAATTGCTTAGAATTGTTAGAATCAGCTGCTAGATTTATATTGATATCACCTAATATGACTAATTTTGATTTACAACAAGATTTTGTAGAGCATAACAAATTCTTTAAGAAACTCATCTATCTTTGTTTGACGGGCTCTATATATAACAATAATGCTTATATCGCCATTCCTATTTCCTAATTTAATTCCTACTGTTTCACATATCTCAAGAGAGCTGCATTCAACCTTATTTAAAGACACACACTTGATGTTTTTAGTATAAATAGCTACACCACCCCCTTGATGTTTCTTTCTATAAAATTTACGAGGCATGTCTGTAAAATAAGGTCTCCAAGGCGCTGGAGCCGCGAGGAACACTATTAGCGAGATCCGGCAACACCGGCATGTAGCTTGGTTTCACCCCTTCAAATCCCCACCACAACGAACCCGTTGCAACCACTAGTCTTGGCTGGGCAGCCATTTGCGATGGAGCTTCCTATCACTTCTGCCACCAAGTGCGAGTTGTGTTCAGTGATCCGTTTTTTGAGTGCCAAGGGTACTATCCTCACTGAAATTCATCGTCAGTTATGCAAAGTCTATGGGCCACAGTGTATGGACGTGAAAAATGTGCGAAAGTGAGTCAGAGTGTTCAAAGACGGACGTACAGATGTCCATGACGAACAGCGTTCTGGTCGGCCTTCGGTTTCAGCTGAAACAATTGCAAAAGTGGAGCAAGAAATGCTTAAAGATCTGTGTGTGACAGTTCGCGAGCTGTGCGAACTTATCCCTGAAGTCAGTAAGACTATGATTGACAAGATTTTGACCGAACATTTGCATTATCGCATGGTGTGTGCGAGGTGGGTCCCCAAAATGTTTGGCTGATCTTCTGGCCCAGTTCGGATGGGACATCCTCACCCATCCCCCCTACAGTCCAGACTTAGCATCTGCTTCCTGTGTTGAAGTCACACCTGGGTGGAACACATTTTCAGACCAACGGTGATTTGAAAAACGAGGTTGAGCGCTATCTGTGCAACTTGTCGGGAGAGTGCTATGACAAGGGTATTAAAAAACTGCCACAGCGCATGCAAAAGTGCATTGATCGCAAAGGTGATTATGTTGAAAAATAGCTGTAAGTTCCACCTTTCCATCAATGTAACATTCATTGACAGTAAACATGTTTTCTATATTAAATAAAATTGGAGACCTTATTTTACGGACACGCCTCGTATTAATTAATCCAAAATGATTCAGCTTATTTAAGAGTAATTGACTGTCAATAAGCCAGTGTTCAGTTATAACTACCACATGCAGGTCAGTTTCTACTAACATTTCATCTATGATTTCAATCTTGTTTTGAATGATTTCAATCTTGTTTTGAATACTACATACATTTTAGTGAATTATTCTAATCCTTTTATCTGGAGTTATGTTACCTCGAATTTCTTTTGTTGGTGGCAGTTGATGGATTGATGGAAATTCTACTCTTAACAACAGATGGAATGTAGTACTGTGCAAGTAAGTTTTATTTTTGTATTTTCAGAATATTTTAAAAATCAATGCGATTTTCAAGTTGGTAATTGTTGGTGTTTTTTAACTAAAATAAATCCATATTATTTTTATACCGTTATAGATGCCTTGCAACAAGAAATTATAAATTATGCAACATCAACAAACAACGGCTCACAGAAATATAAAATGTTTTAAGTGACAGAAGAAAATCATTTCTTCCAGAAAATGATGAAAAATATTTAATCGTTTATTGCAATCAGCACATCCAATAGTAATTATTGCCTTTAATAAACGTGAGAAAGGTGAAATAATGTATTTTATGCTCAACCATGCCAAACTTTAGTATTTATACGAATGGTAGCAGTACTTTAATGGGCCTCATTAAAGTACACCTGTTCATTAAAGTATTGGTATTCGAACAATCAGAAGTGGCAACGTAATGTTATGAAAGTACAAGTATCGATTATTCTCACTTTGATCAACAACGGTACAAGCACCAGTTTAGAAAAATATCAAAATATCTGACACTAGTAACAGTGACATTGAACTTATACTCCCAGAAATTATGGCAAAAGCACTCAATGTTACCAATAACTTCTTGCCACTAAAGTCAATAAAGATGTATGAAAAATTCTATTTACAATTCATGCATTGGAGAGTATTAAAAGGTATAAATTCGTTCTCAGAAAATGTATTCCTAATGTATTTCAAGGAATTGTTTCAAAATATGAAATCATCAACCTTGTGGACTCACTGTTGAAATCAACACTCAACATTAAACACCAAATTGACTTATCTAAATACTCAAAACTGAACAGCTTACTAAAATGCAAATCAGAAGGATATAAAGGGAAAAAAGTCAAAACATTTACATCTGATGAGTTGAAAACAGTATAAATGAAGCACCTGATTTTAAATACCTCATGATAAAAATCAGTTAATAATAATACTCGCATTTTAATTGCTACCATTATAGTCTCGTTGCATAATATACTGTTATTTTAAATGCATATTATAAAGTCTTTAGTAGATTTTTAGTGCATATATGCATGCATATATTCTTACTTTTGCTGCATATAAATCCAAGGTCTAGTTATGGTAATACCTCCGCATTTTTGATATGTAAAAGAATCTCAAGCTTAATAAGCCTCTGAGCAATGTTAAGCATTCTTTTACAGCCAATATAGAATGTGAGGACGAGTTAAAGAATGTCCATAAATTAAAAAATATAAACTCAAATTCTGCATGGAGCTTTGCTATTTCAGTTACGACTGGAAGGAGAGTATCTTTCTTCACTTGTTTCTTGGTTGTAGAGTGGTTCTGAGTTTGTACCGGAATAAATAGTCAAAAAGTCTGTGGCTGCTGTTGAATTTATGCATTCTCATTCTTTCAGACTCCTAGAATGTATTGCTTATCTTGGTAAATTTGTTTCTTTTCCCTTCCTTGCAGATCTCCATGTCAACTATATTTGTGTGCTGTTTGTTCTGTTCTTTGACTTATCTCAGTTTTCTTGGTTTGTTATTTTGTCTAGCTCTTTATATTCTTATCTTTTGCTTGGGGAGTTTTTCTTTGAGTACGTGGTTTTCCTCTATCCAAATAGTGCAATTGATTGCTGGCTGAGTTTATCTGCTGAGCCTGTTTGTTTTAATTGTAAGATTTTTTTATCCTTAAAAACTAAGACTAACTGCGACAGTACTAATTATTTTCACTAGAATTTCGAAAATATATGTATAATCTTTAAAAACCTGTAAGTTATTATAAGGAAGTCTGACTGATAGATCATACAATAATATGTGCTGTTATATTGCGATCACTATATTCTACTTAATTTTTATGCATCATAACTGTTAACTTATTTAAGTAACATAAATGCATTTGTATTGAAGTTAAATTTACCAGTAACCAGCTCAAAATGGGATCCACACCTTTACATTAAACAGAATTCTTATGACTGCATTTAACCTTCAAAGAAAATTTGTATTATCTGGAAGTGTCAAAAGATCAATGTTCACATGTATGTTTGCTTTGGAATTGATTGCATGTGCCATCAGAAATTAAACTTTATATGCTAATACTTTAGCTCCTTTCCTGCACTTCTGAAATAAGCAAAGGGCATGTTTGATTCTAAGCCAATTCAAATCTTGAGCACAGTTTTCTAAAAGCCTTTCATTCCTTTATTTTCATCAAAACTGATTGTTAGAACCCGATAACATATCTAACTACTTGTGGCCATAAACACTCTTGCTGCCTGATTTATAGTTAAGTTGGTTAAAGTAATGAACATTAATAGCCAGGATTTTAATTTTAAGTAGTTATTTGCTTTTATTTCTTGCTGTAGCACTGCCAAGTAAGGGAAGAGTACAGAGCATGTATGGATGGTGTACTTGCATAACATCCTAAGGCAAAGTAACTATTTTTTGTTAATAAAAACAATATTCTACAAAAATGCTAATATTACAACTTCAATCAAACTATGCAACAGTAGAGATACATTTATCCAAAGAGGTAAAGTTTCTTCCAGCCATGTAGTTTCAGCCAAAAACTTATTACATGTTCATTTTACTAGAATTTTGGATGGATGGGCTAGGAACATGTTAAAGCAGAACACTATGCACAAAGTTGTACATCCGTATATCCAAAACTTCTCTTTTAAGATTTTAAACAGCAAGTAGAAATTTCCTACATCTAATAAGGATCGTGACTGGGGTTGGCGATTTTAAGTCGGCCCTATCCACGCCTTCACCTCTGTCTAGCACACGTGAAGTATCCCCTATGCCCAACGTGGTTCGGAGTCCACGGTAAAAACTGTAGGTCCTCTCACCTCACCGCCATCTTCACTATCACCCTATCATCGGAGGTAATGGACACCGCCCTCTGGGTGCCTCCACCTGAGAAATGGGTCCGGTCATCACTTGGTGGGGTGAGGTTACCCCGAAGGCCAAGGTTGCCATGTGGGGAGTGTTAGTAACTAACTATAAGGATCGTGAAACCTAAAACCTCAAAACCCCATAAGCTTAATTAACATTAGACTAGACACAGTTATACTTTGTTGGGATACCAGGCAGGTTTAAAGGTAAATAAAAAAAAACAGCAAGTGTAAGCAAATAAGTTTATTTATCATATTTTCAGATAATCACAAATAATTACAGTCATGAACAATCTATTTATGTAGGTCCTGAAGGATAGTATGCTCTACTTGGTGGAGGACCTGATGGAGTTTGATAATACTGTGAAGCTGGATACTGATGAGTTGGAGGAGGAAAGGCTGTGTAAGCACTAGTTGCACTGGTATGTGATGTTGGAGCTGCTGTAACCACCACGGGTGGTGGTGGTGGTGCTGCTGGACTTGGTACTGGAGTTGTGTATGTTGGTGGAAATGTAGGCGTCAGAGATGAATGTGAGTATCCACCATACTGGTAGTGGTTAATGTCAGAAACTTTGACAACAGCTGCATCACACTTGTCCATACTTCCTTCGCCATTGCTGGGTAAAATATGTAACTTGGTATCTTTGCTAACTTTCACAGGAATTGCTGGAAACACACACAAAATAAAAGAAAACTTAAAAACAAAAAATAGATGTGTAACAGTCAGACACTTCCTATAGCCATTACTAATTCACAGCTATTTCATTACAGTATTATATAAAATGTTCTCTTTTTAGCCACTTGATATTCAGCACAATAAATATTTAACATCTTCAAATTAGTTGATCCTCATATTATTATTATTATTATTATTATTATTATTATTATTATTATTATTATTATTGATACTGTCTCATAAGTAATGTCGTTTTTTATGAAAAACAATTATTTGAAATGTGTTCTGCCAAGCAATTAACTAATTTTCAAATTAGTTATATAGACCATTATATTCTATGGTCTTGAGCCATAGTTCAGCGAGGTTTGTTATCCCATGATGGTACCAGTCTGATTTTTGATGCAAAGTATTTGGTGACAGCCACTTGCACTGCTTCAATGCTGTCAAAATTTCTTCCATATAGAAAATGGGCCATGGATAGAAAAAGATGATAATCTGATGGTGCGAGATCAGGACTGTATGCTAGGTGTGGTAGCAGTTCAATTCCTTCCAATTCCTGAACTTTTTCCATGGTTGTTCATGCAGTATAGGGTGTTGCATTGTTCTGATGCAATATAACTCTATTCCAGTTAACTAATGCTGTATTTCTCCGTCTCAAAATTTCATGAAATCATTCCAATTGTTGAGAATAAAGATCCACATCAATCGTCCATCCATTTGGAACAAACTCCCAGTGAATCACACCTTTAAAATTCCACCAGACACATATTATTTTGGGAATGAACTGATTTTTTTATGAAGACTTTGGCAGGTTGGCGAGGATCAAGTGACTGTTTCAATGCATCAGGGTTTCAGTAATATAATCATTTTTCATCATAAGTGACAATTCTCCCGACAAATCTTTCATCCATGGGATTACGGATAAGGTGACAACAGATCACTCTATGTTCAGCCTGTTGAGGTGTCGGTTCACAAGGTACAGATCTACAGTTTCTGTATGATTTTAAGTGTCTTAATGTGGCGATGAATGGTATCTTTTGATGCACCAAGTTCTTCTAAAAGCCTAAGGGTACTTTTTTGTGGATTTTATTGCAAAACTTGGCACATATCCTCAACATTCCATACTTTAGGTCTTCCAGAATGTCGTAAATCTTGTGTTTTCGTCTCCATTGTTGATACGTTGGAATCATTATTGTGCCACACGCCCACTAATGACACCTTCTCCTTCCACTTAACATATTCTTCGAATTGCAGCAGCAGCAGCTTTATAATCTTGTTTCCTGTAGTATTTTAGAATGTTAAGTTCAAACTTTGCTATCTCAATTTTGTGATTGTTTATTAACAACTGAAGACTGATACACGCTCGCAATGTACGCAACACTAGCCATGACATCCTGTAAATAGCATTGCCAAACCAAAGAAACCCAATAAATTTTCCATAACACCAAAATAAAAAAAAACGACTTTACTTATGAGACCACCTAATATTATTATTACCTTGGTTATGAGTATGTGACACAATAATCACTTATTTTCAAATATTCAAAATGGGCTCTTTAAAGTATATTTCAAAATGGAGAAATTTAAGACAAACCTATATTTTGGAAATGGTCATGCTAAAAATTATGTGACATAAATACGCTGGAACCCTACGCTTTTTCCTAGAAATATTTTAATCTCTAAGTGTTCCAATTGCATGGAATTAAAAACGAATAAAGAGGACCTACTTAGCATTTACAAAAAAGAAAACAGAAGTATAGGATGGAGAAAGATTCCTAAACTTCTTTGCCTTGTATGATTGGTAAAGTACCTTAAGTATGTAAATTTGTAATTATCTAATTTTTTTTATTTCTGAGTAGTCTTGCATTTATCTCTCACTCCTTTAAACACATATACACATACATATGCATATGCACACACATAAGTCATACAAAATGACCTTTTCCTGAAAACTACTACTTTGGGAGGAAAGAATTCAAGAACCTTAAAACATGCATTTCTGAATAACCTCTGAATATTCTAATTAACACCTGAATGCAATATTTCTTCTAACATAAATTAAATAATAAATTGTAGGAAATCTGTAGGTTTAATTTCAAATTAATTTAGTCTTTACATATTAGAGCATGCATTCAAGTAGTACAATTAGAACCCAAGTTTTCAGAAAGTAGAAACATTGCATAAATTGAATACTCCTACAGTGGAAACATATGATTGTTAAAGAAATTATTTATACTAAAAACTAATGGTTTAATATTTGAAACATGATAGAACCTTATCTACAGTCACAATGAAGGCAGAGGTTGAAGGTGGCGGGATGGAAGAGGGAGAATAGTCACAAATGCATGCTAGTTTGACATAAAACAAGCAACACATTATTTTGTTGATAACTGTTAATACACTACATACTACTACGGACATATATCTTTAATGTTGTTTGCTTAAGGTCAACACAGCAGTTATCTGTACTGTGTATAGTGACTAATGCTATTTAAATGTGAACAGGATAACAGTATAAGCTAAACAACACCATTCCTAAATGTCCTGAGTAGTTATTACCTATCTTACCTTATTCTTCGTCACTTAATTTTCCTTCAGAATTTGAATCCTGAAAGTTGATTATGATGGGTGTTGCATGTTGAAGTCAATTTACAGCTTGGAAATATTGGATTTCACTATTAAAACAAGAAGCAAGTCCATATAAAAACACTCTTGAAAGAGACTACCACTGATTGGGCAGAGACCATATGACATAGTGCAGCAGTTTTGCTAGAGCATCATTGCCTTCATTCCTAATAGAGATTAATGCATTTGTTAATTATATCACTAAAGTACTGATATGTTTGATAATCATGTTTTGCTTCCAATATAATGGAAATCAATCTGGAAATATTTGGCTTCTTGAAAATGATTTTGCCCAGGTGAAAAATGAATATCAAGTAATTTTACAATCAAATACCTAGGCTCATCTACAGCAACACTGATTACACTGGGCAACAACAAAATAAGTTTTGAATGTTTCGAGCACTTTATGAGGCAATTCCTACTAGTTTTGGGTTGAGAAAAACAAATATGACAATGAAAAGTTTTTATTAGCTCTAGTTTCTATGATATACACAAGGTGGAAGTATTACATATTAATGGATTGAGAAAAAAGGATACATTTTAATTACATACATGCTAACAACAATGAAAGTGCACTTTTTTTTTAACTGGTAATTATATGCTAAGAGTTCTAAATTGCTGAAAAAATACTTTGCAGATAATTGTGTCTGAAGAGAATCATGTGGTGGCCTATTGACTTTGACGTCTTTTAGCTAGCCTCTTGTGATGGAGTTCTGCAGAATCCCTATACAAAGACCAACAGTAATTCGCAAGCATTACTTCATTCCAATGGCCCTGATCTTTGTTCCATAACAGAAATGTCCTGATGGAATCTCTCCCCATGTTCATCACTAACATTTTCTACATAATCCTTTATAAGTTCTCTTATTTGTGGTCTGACAAAAATGCCTTCCTTAACTTTTGCATCACTTAATTTCAAAAATTTCTCTCTGATTGTGTTTTGTTATTTGACATGTGTGCCAACTCCCAAAAAAAATTCCCCCAAATTTAAAATCTTCACTCTAAAACATGAAATGTCAGTTTATCTTCAAAACAAGAGCTAATCATTTTTATGTTGATTTTTTAACTCAGCAGATGGAAAATACATGTAAATTCACTATTTTTAAGCCCGAAACATTTTTATTGTTGCCCAGTGTTATTAGGGCTAGGATTTTAATGCCGCATAAAATACTTAAAAATGCAATAATGACCTAAAAGTCTCAGAAAAATGCCCTATAAAATGTAATAAATGCCCTTTAAATTGCAAATGTTTACATGTTTTGGAAGATAAACTCAAAAACAAAAAGATATAAAATAATATAAATTATCAAAGAAGAAGTTTATTTTAAACATTTATAAGCTACACAATTTCCTAAGGTTTTCTATTTTATTTTATTAGCAAATATGTTGGGGTTCATTTCACGAGTCCTGAATTACAATGCACAACAAATATCATATGTAGATTTTCAAAGCAAAATGATTGCTGATTATCTGCTAACAATGCTCTGTACATTGAGAAGCTCCTTTCCACTTGCACTGAGACAAGAGGAGCATACTTAAAGTAAATTAAGTCGCTTGTAAGTCCCCTGGTAAATCTGCATGAGAAAATTGCTCACCCGACAGAACATCTGCAATTGAAGACATTGTAGCAAACCCTTCATTTTTGTTCAAAACAAGCATTAATTTTTTTCGATACATCCTTCCCCACTTTCCCATTCACATTTTCTGTCACGTGCCACTTTTTTTACCAAGTCTCTTTGTTCTACTAACTTAACTCCTGACTTCACTAAGCGCATAATAGCACCAAGTAGGAACCCAAAATTTGACTTTACATACAAAAGTTGCCCTGCAAGTTCACTGTGTGAAAGAAGTTGCTGCAAAGTTTGATAGAGGCCTCATCACTGCTATCAAACATGTCAATGATTCTTTTCACTACTTCAATGTTCTCGCAGTACTAGTAGTTGCATGCTTCTATCTAGGCTATCCATCTGATCACAACTGGTGAAGGAGGCAAAGGAACTTCAGGAGCCTCGGACTTGAACGTTGCAATTCATAAAGGTGCCTTTAAGAACACCTTCTTGATGCATCCTATTAGATGATCAACTTTAGGAAACTGACTCTGCAATTCCTTCACAACTCAGTGTAAGGCATGTGCTAGGCATGTTACATGCATCATTTTCAAGTAGAGCTTGAAGAGAATTAGCAGCTTTTACCATATATGATGCAGCATCAGTCAACAACAATTGTCATGCTGAATGCCATTGGGGTATATTAAACCCGAAGACCTGTCAAACACTTTGCTAATTGTTGAAAAACTAACTTTCTCCAACTGTTCACAATTTATTAGGAATTGTTCTCCTGGACCGTCCTCTAACATTGTGCCCACCACAACATTTTGCCACATAATGGCCTAGCGAGTCCGTAATTTCATCTATGCTTACCCAAATTTTTTCCCCTGACACTTTTTGTCTGACTTCCTGTATCGTTTTCTGGTAGCACTTATGTAATTCTTCCTTAATGTTGATATAGGCTTTTCAGTATGTTTTTCCAGGAAAGTATGTAGCTTGGATTACTCACTTTGTTCAAAGGAATATCAGCACAAATTAATGCTTCACAGAGTTCTTCAAAGAAAGGTGAACCTGAAGAAGAGCAAGCTTCACCAAGTAACATTTGGTATGCTGTTCTTTTAGCTTAAAACAGTCTAAGTCCTCGAATATGTTTTTCTCTCTTCACATGCTGATCTATAGTAAACTTTCTTTCAGCTGCCACTTGTACTTCACATAACTTGCAGAAAAGTATATTCCTATCTGTGGAGAAAACTTTTTCACCATAAAGCCTAACAAAATTATTTAATTTATTTGCAGTTCTTTGCTTTGCTTTGCTTTGCTTTGCTTTGCATGATGATTTGTCAACTTCACACCACTGTTCTTTACACTGTTTAAAAGGTACCTCTCTGCACTGATATTTAGAAAAGATTTGCAAACACAATAAACTTTGATTCTTCTGCTTACAAATGCAGCTACTTGATACTTGTGAAGTAAGTGAAAGTGTTTGTACTGGACAAGTTCATTAATGGTCCATAGAAGGGGAGGAATGTAGTCTTTGTCCAGTTTCCTGGAACCAAAGGAAATTTTACCTCTAGTACTATTTGGTGCAAAGTAAAACAATTTACTAAATAATTAAATGTAAAGTTCAGATATGCTGATTTGCTCTTGAAAACAAATTTTATCTCAGATAAAATGCTTAATTATAACAAAAAATACCAAATGCTATTAAAAATGCCCCAAAATGCAATAAAAACCCTACAAAATGCCCTAACAAATATGATTAAATTAATGCATTTAATGGAAATAATCATTTCTTCCACACTAGCCGTGTGTAGGCTAAGGTTTGGATGAGTAGAGCCAGACTGAAAAATTCAATGTCATAGCCGGGATTTGAACCACGGATCTCCCAGTCTCCATCCGGTTGCTCTATACTAATGAGCTACTATGGCCAACATGCTGACATGACCTTAAATTCTCCAACTGACTCGTATTAAAGCAACCGGACGGAGACCGGGAGATCCGTGGTTCAAATCCTGGCTATGGCATTGAATTTTTCAGTCTGGCTCTACTCATTCTAATGCATTTTACTATGAAACACATTTATATGCAACTTATTTATAATTTAGGCTTACCAACAACAACAAACATTACAGTCATTGAAATCCTAGCCCTACTGATTATCCATCCTATTCACCTAACATGGTGCATTGAATACAAGGAAAATGAACATAGTGCTCTTTATATTTCATGCAATTTGAAAAAAGAATAAAAATAAATGCTACCATCATCACCATCGTACTTGATTCAGTGGCCTCACAGCATTATTTAACACATGCACAAATTTTCTTGAATGCTTGGCTCCTCAGCCCCTTCCATCTAAGGAAACATGATCATGTGAGCCTCTTTTATACATTTTCATATTTAAAGGACAATGCTTTTTTACATCATAGCCTGCATTGTGTATATTAAGGTTAGCAAGTTGCAACTCAATAAACTAAAGTAATTTATAGTGACTAAATTTACCTTATCTTTGAAATTATATGTAATACTAGGACTAGTTTTGAAAACATATAAATGTTATGTAAATGATGTATTTGCAAAATTAGATCTCTTATAATATCAAAGATAAGTGGTTTAGTCACTAGTTATTATTATAGTTTATTGAATATTTGCTTCACTGTTAATTGTGTCACATTGGTGATCACGCAAGTCTGCCATGAGAAAGTAATTCCTGCTCAAAGACAGCCACTAGTTAACCTGAGACAGCAGGAACAAGGTGCTGTGAGAAATAAACATACGTTCAAGGTCAGCTGACGTCAGAATGCAGGTCGTATTATTACTATCAAAAAGACCTTTCATAGCTGCAATTCCAAAGGCTTTGAATTCCAGAAAGGTTACATGCTCAGCAGATATATAAAAGCTAATGCAAGGCCAACAGAGTTGGCCACAGTTAACAATCAGAGATTAAGTCAGAGTTAGGAGTGTTTGGAAGTGAGTGGTGCTTCGAGCTGAGTGAGGTACAGTTTGATTCAGATTAGGTGGCAGCTCTTGAAATATGCACAGAAGATTGGATGAGTTCATCTTCTGTTGCTCGTTTGTTCTGATATAGTTCTGATTGTGAGGTACACATGGTAACATTTGTGAAGGTTGATAATGACAAACATTAGAGTTCTTTAGGCTTGTTCCCATGTTATTAATTGATGTGTGTTTGATCTGCACTTTTGAAACACTTAACTCTTTAATATAATTTTGAGTCGAACTAATACTCAATGCTTCACTTATTGCTAGTATTTACCTAGAACATGTTTCGTTAGGATCTTCCTAACATCATCAGCTGTTGTCAACTAATGGACGTCGGTTTGGTGAACTCCTCGGAAGTGATAGGTGCATCTCTGTCGGTATCTTGATAAACTAGAAATTTGGGTTTTCTTCAAAGGTAGTGTCGAAATTAAACAATTTTCTTTCATATTTCTTTATGAAGATTTTTTCCCAAGTAGTTAATGCAGCTGGACCTTGAACAATTTTTAATAAGTCAATTTCTCATTCTATATCATGATTCTCCTTCCAAAAATGGTATGCTACCACCGATTTATCTATTTCTTTGTTTCTGATGTTCCTAAAATTGAACATTAGGCTTAAAGAGCATTTTAGGAACATCAGGAACAAAGAAATAGATGAATCTGCAGTAGCGTACCATTATTGGAAGGAGAATCATGATATAGAACGAGAAATTCACTTATTAAAAAGTGTTCAAGGTCCAGCTGCATTAACCACGTAGGAAAAAATCTTCATAAAGAAATACGAAAGAAAATTGTTTAATTTCTACACTACCTTTGAAGAAAACCCAAATTTCAAGTTCATCAAGATACCAACAGAGACGCACCTATCACCTTCGAGTTCACCGAACCGACGTCCATTAGTCGACAACAGCTGATGATGTTAGGAAGATCCTAACGAAATGCGTTCCAGGTAAACCTAGCAATAAGTGGAGCATTGAGTATTAGTTAGACTCAAAATTATATTAATTTTGTGCTTCATTGTATCATAGTCCTTACACAATGGAACTTATTTCTTTATTTATTTTCATACTTTGTTCATTAATATCTGTCTATATTAATAATGGTGAGTATACTGAAAAGAAAGGTGCTACATTCACAGACTCGTGAAGTGGTAAGCAATGTGTATAATTTCATAGAAAAATATGCACAGTGTGGTGTGATCTATATTAAAAATGGGGAAAATGTAGCTGAGGCTATAGGTGTGTCAAAAACAAGCATTAGACGGATAATTAAGGAGTCCAAGGATGTGCATCTGTGCTTCTACTTCTTTCTCCACGCCCCACAAGAGAAGACCCAATAGATTGCACCATAGCACCTTAGATAGTTTCAATGAGGCCATAGTTTGCCGAACAGTCAGTGAATTCTACATTACCGAGAAACAAAGACCTACATTAATGGAGGGACATGCCAAGTTAAAAAATTCCATTCCTTTCAAAGGAAGTGTGTCTACTCTAAAAATAATATTTCTGAGGTTAGACTTCAAGTGGAGGAAAACTAAAACAAGAATTTTAATGGAGCACCATGAGATCAGAACGAAGCAATCGAAGCATCTCAGGATGATACAGCAATATTGAAATGAAGGCCAAACTATTCATACACGGATGAAACATACATTCACACTTCCCATACCTCAACAAGCTGATTGGAGCGATGATAGTATCCATGGGCTTCTATCACCAGTATCCAAAGGCCAAAGCCTTATGATCACTCACGCTGGATGAGAACAAGGGTTTATCCCCAGTGCATATGTTCGATTTAAGACTCATCAAAAGACTGGTGACTATCATAGCAACATGAACTATACAAACTATGAGAAATAGCTGAAAGAACGACCGATACGCAACCTGCCTCCAAATTCTGTACTGTATTGGATATGCCCATTACCACAACCATCACCTTCATAAAATACCCACTTCCAGATCCAGAAAAGATGTAATAATAACTGCCTTAGACTTCCTTCTAACAGAACAGTTACATGCCATTAATTTCTCTACTTTTCTCAATCCTGACATTTACAACTTAATTATTCCTTTAAAATCTATATGCACCACCTACAGAATAGTCTTCTCCACCAACATTATCATAATATTTTGTGTCTATCTCCTTATCATCCTGAACTGAACCCCAGTGAACTAATTTCAGCTACCATAAAAAACTGGGTGGCTGACAGAAATATTAGATTCAGAATGGAGGGCATAATTCAACTAGCATATAACAAATCTGCCTGCATTTCAGCACAGAACTGGCAAGAAAGATGCAGGCACTTAAGAAAATTGAAGCAGAATATATGCAAACCGGATTATTGGATGCAAGATAGGAAATAGTAATTCACTTGGGAGAGGACAATGATTCTTCTACAGATTCAAGTGGGAAGAATGAAGCTGAGTTTGAAACAGAAGAACCAATAAAAGACGAAGCGGCCACTTAAAATGACTAAAATATATTGTAGGCTGCAATAGCACATGGCGCATGAAACAAGCCTCAAGGTAAGAGTTGTTATTCACTTAGCTTGCAGTGAGTTAAGAGGGCTAGTGCAAGTCTGCATATTCCTCCAACCACACTATTCCCTACTCCTACACTGTGCATCTTATTACAATCTCATGTGAATCAAACTGTACATTTCAAGCTCTGCAAAAAGAGATTGGCAGGACGTGGAACAGGCAGGAAGCAGTTCATGGGTCAGTAAATGAGGCTCCGGGTAAAGGATCTCTGAGCTGCTGAACTGGCAGCAAAGCAGTTTAAGTGTGAGAATTGGTATGTTGCTCTGTGTTAGAGGTGGACCTGTGTGTAGGTCAAAAAGATTAATGCAGCACAACAGGTGCATGCTACAGAGACCTTAAGGAACACTGTACAGATGTTTCAAAGTGTTGCATTGTGTAATTAAAAAAAAAAAAGGCTGACTGTACATTAATATTTAGCTGATTCTGATGAAAATAAAGAAGTTTTGAGGTGTACTTTGTCACCATTTGTCAGAAGTGGGATAAGAAGCCACAATGGAGGAAACTTTTTGAATTGATACAAATTGTTAAGTTCAGCTCAAAATGTTTAAAAGGCAAAACAATAGAAACAGCAACATTCAATTTCTTGTATAGCATTCTACAATTCATCAGATAGAAGAGAGCACAACATTGGAACTATTTCTACACCTTTCTAAGGAATTTTATTTAGTTAATCACGAAATACTATTGTAAAAATTAGAATGTTATGGAATAAGGTGAACAGTAAACAAATGGCTTGTGTCTTATTTAAGCCAATGTGAACAGATAGTAGAAATAAAGCAAAAACAATAACAAACAGAAACATTAATTGGTTTTTCTGGGAGTTCTTCAAGGATCTGTGTTAAGACCTTTTCTATTCCTGTGGTATATAAATGAATTGGCAATGTATTTACATTGGCAATTTATTTAAATTTAAAATTTTAATATATGACTCAATAAGTCTTTTATATGTACTCACCCCAGGAAACATTACACTGTATGCTGATGATACTTTGGTTAATATTATGGGCAATACAAATAATTGAACCAAACTTAGCTTTCACTGTGCAAAAATGCAAGAATGATCTTCATAAAATTAACTAGTAGTAAAGAAAATCAGTTGCTGTAAAATTCTGCCATAGAATAGATCATAATATACAGCAGGAATACAAATGCATGAGCTAGTGCAGGATAAACCAAACACAAAATTCCAGGATTGACAAACATTTAAAGTGGGACTGCTAGATTAGTCTAAGTGTGTTTTATGCTCAAGTCAATTAATAAAATTGTAAACCCAAATACTTTGAGAAACCTGTACTTTGCATGTTTCAATAGTCTGCTGAGATATGATACAATATTTTGGGGAAATTCCGGCAAAAGTAACACAATCTTTAAATTACAAAAAAGAACTATCAGATTAATATTAGGAATAAAACAAAGGGATTCTTGTAGAAATGCATTTAAGATATACAGAATATTACCATCTGCATGTTTATATATATTTGAAGTTTTATTATATGTTAGAAAACACCTTTCAAAGTTAATCTAGATAAACACATCTATAACACAAGAAGCAGATAATCATCTAAGTATAACATTATACAATACATTATTCAGTAAAACTATAAAATATTTTGGAACCAAAAACTTAAACTCAACATAACTTATCTTAAACTTACCACCTCAAGAGTACAAATTTAAATGCAACACAGAAAAGCTATTATTAGAGCAGCTTTTACTAAATAACTGAATCCCAGAAGTTATGATGATTATATTTATATTACCATACTTGACATCTTGAAAGAAATTGTGTATCTTCTTAACTTATGCATTACCTTTACATATTTAATCATGTATGTGTTGCTCTCTGCTTATGTAGTATCCTTTCAATGCCAGAATTTTTATAAGTCCTGTGGTTGATAATAAATCAAATTAAATCACCAAAAATCAAATTAAATCACCTCTTGAACTGGTTCAAGACATTCCATTGGCTACAATCTTTTGCCAGGGATAAGTAATGTCAATTCACCTAGAACTTGACAGCTAGAAGGTTTTAACATAGATCAAAGGCATTGCATTAAATGTGATCAATATCTAAGTTTGTCCAACGACAAAGATATATAAAAGGTTAGAGATCCCTTTAATATATTCTGTCACATAATTTTTGCATAATCATTTTGTTGTATTTTCATTGTTTTTGCACATTAAGTTTTTTCTGGTATAAATATCAACATGTGCTTAGTATTTAATTCCTTCTCAGTATCTTTTTAAAAAATTAAAACAGTACAAGATGATATGTCAGTGATTATAGCAACTTAGTATATGTGAACATCTATGTATCAATTAAACCTTGTGCTAGGGTACTGCACAAACCTTATGCACAAATTATGCTAGAACATTGTTGAAAAAGTGGCTAAAGCAAGCATGCTATACTAGTCTTCCTGTACATTAGACATACATAACATCAGGTGAGAATTTTGGCGCTCTCAAAATTCGAAAAATTTTCTCATGGTTGAAAGGTTATCATGAGATGAAGTGACATTTTTCTGCATCCAACAAATCATGTGTAAATGGTACTTCATGTGTATACCTATCTATTGATACAAATGACAACAGTTTTATCATAAATGTGAATGAGGCAGACACCTGTTATACTTGAACTGAAGATGATGAACTGTGCTGAAAAATTATAAATACTTCATAAGTACTAAATATACTGTAAAAGGTCATTGAAACAGCAAAGCAAATTTATTACAGGTGTACAAAACTTAAGATCACGGGTATCTGCCTTCACCCTTACATGTAAACTCATCTTCTTTCTGCAGAAGTCTTCCTAGGATTTCATGGTTGATGGTGAGATCTATTTATTAAATGTATACAAATTTATCTCTTAATTGTGAATGTATTTACTCCAAACTTGTGAGCTGCTGTTTAAATTACGGGTCCCAGAAAATATTTCAACATTTTATTTGTTAATGGCACTATCAATTGCCCGGATCACATCAGTGCCTCTGGTGTGCCAGAATTTCATCCTGCACAAGTTATTCTATCCTGTGCTGTGGTGCAGCGGGCTAAGGCAGCATGCCTTGGCTCCTGTCCACGGAAAGCGGCCCAGGTTCGATCCCACCCATGGGTTGCAGATTTTAAGTCCCGGGTATAGGATCGGTGCCCACTCAGCATCGTGAGGAAAGTGAGGAACCTACACTATACTCTGTTTCATATAACCTTCCCCCGCTGTCATGTATCACTCCGTGTTAAACTACCTTCTCCCTCGTCCTAATTGGCTAGTGCTTTCGTGCCATAGGCCATAGGCGGTGCCTTTCCGTCACATTTAAACCTGCAGGAAACGTCATAATAATTGCCGGGAAGATAAAAATAAAATCATACAAATAAGGATATGAAGGCATACAAAAATACAAGTTTATAATGAAACTGAGCAAGTTGAAACTGAATGACTGAGCAATGTAACTGAAACAAGTTTATAATGAAAGGCCTTCAGCCTTTTCCACTGGATATTTTAAACCAGCACACATAGCTTTCAAAAATGCTTGTCTTTCAGTCTTAAAAGTCGTGTCACGCCATACCTTACTTTTCGTGTGTTCTTCATTCTCCCAAGTCTCGTCAAGGTAGTATATTTTGCAACTTGTATCTCGGTACAGTCTGACTGTCCTTAAATAACATCTTTGCCACACAGCAACATCGCCTCTGTTTTTTAGCACATTTTTCTTGCCTATTTTTTCATTCACAAACCCCAGCTATATAAGCAATCTGCTGAAATTTGGTGAATCTGCATCCTCATTTACAGCAAACGAAATGTTATTTATGTTAGGGAGTTCGTTTCTAAAGAAAAACTATACCTACACATGACGACGCACAGCACTTTTCACGTATTTTCTCCGAGCACGCGCTTTTGTTTATTCCTGCTTTTGCCTGGAGTGGTAAGTTTTCCTGTTTTCTCGATGTTTCTACGGATCTAACACTCACACCTGTAACTTCAGAGCACAGCTGTTCGACTTCTCTCACTGACAAAGACGGATTCTTCTCTATGAGTGCATTAAACACATGCAACACAATTCTTTTTTCGCCTGTTTGTAAAGATTTACCTTTGCGATACTTCAGCGAAAAACTGGCGGTAGACTCTGCCATTATTCATATAAATACATGCGCAAACAACGATCAATAAAATAACTTAGCTTTCGCACTAGGCACAACAACCTTCGAATGGCGATATATGACTAATCCAGTTCAAAACAAGGTCAGTGATAAAAGTCATATAAACAAATATGTCACCACTACCGCTGAAGCATGTGCTATCGTGTCTTGTGCTTGAGAGCAAAGGAACCTCCTCTTTACTTCGTTTAAGAATTAACATGCATTTCAGATAAATCATCTCTGTTGCGTGATATATTTAATTAAAACAGTTACGAAAATATAAATTTGACAATTCTCTTCCAACATATAAAGATATATCACCATGTTAAATAACGAACTAATTTTTACTGCACGACTGTCTTTACCACAATAGCAGCCAATGAGATGTGATTAGGTCACGTGACCGGTAAGAGATACTGGGCAAGCTTACGTGAAACAAGGATTAGGTAAGTAGCCCTGGTCACGAAAACCAACATTCTGGCTGGGGGATGCAACGATGCTAACCACATGTCCTCCCTGTACCGGTTGGATGACTACCCACCTCTACCTTGCATAAGTGGGCGTGAGGCCGGCAGTCAGGTTGGTAAGCCTTGTCCTATAATAGGGCTGTTGCACCAGGGTTTATTTTATTTCTACAAGTTATTCTACATGTTAGTAAATCTACTAACATGGAGCTACCGCTTTTAAGCACACTTAAAAAACCATCCATCTAGGCCAGATCTGAACCCTAACCTTGGGTTCCAGGGAGCTTCAACACGTGGCTATCTTGCTTCCGGGATAGCTACATACTAAACCTCATGTACATTGTCTATTTAAAAGCAATAAGACTAATGATTGAAAAAATATTCAACTATTAATTTTGGGTGCAATAACTAATCTGATGTGGTTCTCGTTAATATATGCTTAAGGTACCAAGAGTATAATTTGGAGTGTATGAATAAAGTATGGCTAAAGAAAATTAGAAAACAGCTATTAACTTTTTTACTGATAGGGACATCATATCTCGTCCATGTTAAAATGAGGGAGTACCGATATGAACATGTATAGATGTCCTGTGCATACATGCATTTAATGCTTATTTAATGCCAATTATTTTAATCTTTCTCTTTTACAATAAGGTAAGTTCTATAAGAGATAAAAGTTTGCCCTTAAAGGTTTCATTTGAATGGTACACCTCAAAACTTGGATAAACACACATCTTCACATTCACAGCAAATTATACTGGTTCCTTGAAAACTCCTTTTTCACAACACACTAGACATTTTAAAAATGGGTGCAACTTATTTTGCTGTGGGTGGTATCCTTTTAGGAAAGCGTTTTCCCTTAAGTATATGGGTTGATGAGGTGGTGGATTTCCTACCCCCAGTGTGAAGAGGCCTCTGAATGTTACAGAATTCAATTAGGCTGTGAGCTATTCACATGCGGAAGTCTGGTCAGGTCATTGTCCTGTTTAAGTTTAGAGCTCTCCAAATTACTAAAAAATTGTATGTGATTGTATCCAGTTGGTGTAAAAATACTTTTTTATACCATTTAACTGTTTGTCATAAAGAAGTATATGCTCTTAATACCTGATCTTGTAGATCCACACCATTCTTATTTGACTCATTATTTCCCAAACATTGGAGAAGCTATCATGCAATCTATACCAATTAGTACATGTATAATGTAGCTTTACAAATAACACGCACACTGTCCACTTTTGAATTCTACTCTTGCTTTTACAGGTCAGGTCTTCCTTCACCCTTCATTTGTTTGCATAACAATGAGATAAACTAAACAGTAAAAAAAAATTGCAAAAATGTTTGAGTTATTTTGACCACTCTACAATGTTGATTCTTCAAAAACACCTGAGGGAAGCAGGTCGCTTTCTTCCTCACTGTTACCTATATCCTCAACACCTCCCTCAAAATCTGAAAACTCACCTTTGATATCCAAATAACTGTCAAACAGCAAAACATGCACCCACATTTACTGAAGTGATAACAGAAGCCCATACATTTTCTATGCAACTTAATTTATTTGCTACATTACTAGGATGACATGGTTAACAATGAAATTTAACAATTTCAAATGTGCTATTGAATTAACTTTCAATAGCTAAAAGAAATTACTCTGAACCCCAAGAGAGTATAAATGACTAAATTACTGAGTGAAAACAGCTGCATAAGGATACCATAAACTTTGGCTGTGTAATACTCTAAGAGGTACATACAGTATGACAGAGAAGTTTCTTTCCTTTCAGCTTATGTATGACACAACATATACAGTGATTATTACATGGTAGCATAAACTGAATCATAAAACCTTGAACTGGAAAACCACTTACACAGCTAATATACAGGATGTTAATGAACTACACTGAAATATTTTCACAGCAAGTGGAGATATCTTAAAGAAGTAGTTTGAGATAGGAGACTTATGGTCTGTTGGTTCAAATGTGGAAGTTATGGCTGTAAGTTTCTAAAGTTGAAAGGTAAACAAGTACCAATCTCCTTCACTTTTATTGTTTTTTATTTTTGTTTTGTTGGTTTGTTGTACATTTGGTTGCTTTTTTAATATTTTGTCTGAACTTTTAATTCTTGTATAAATGTATGCATTTTACGTTTTTATTTCACCTTGTACAATTAATTACAATTCATTCTAACAAAGGTTGAATCCTGCTTAATATGTCTAAATGGAAGGTAGTTTAAAGGTTGAACGAACTTATGAAATAAAAAGGAAATGCAACTTTTTATGTCAGGTGTATAGGAACTGCTTGAAATGGTGACCTGCATTTTAAATGTACTCCATCCAAAATTCCTTGTTAATCTCGATATATTCCTTGTGTATGTTGAGTAACTTCACATGCTACTATTATTCAGGAAGTTAGTTACGAATCATGCCATTTCTTCCTATTTTTGTTCCAGGTAAATTATCTGGATAGAGTTTTTCTGGGGTTTTCCCTTATCTTGAAAGATGGATGTTGGGTAACTCAAAGTTGATTGGCCTCATTTGAGCATCATTACACCCATTTCATTCATTGTCCGATATAACTTAACATATAAATGATACAAATTTTATAAATTATATAAATATGAAAAATAATATAATGTCCAACAAAACTTATGTATGTGTCATTAACATTCAACTAAAAGATGAACGTGGTCAAAATGAGTAACAAAAAATTTCTGTTCTTGTATTTCAAATGTGGTAAAACACAGATTTATGAAACTTTAAAGAAGGATTAGACAAGGGAGCAGTGGATGAAAGGGAATGAGCAAATGAAGAAAAAGGCAAACAAGAAGAAAATGAAGAAATTAACAAGATAGTGAGGGAATGATTCGTAAGTGCATGAGCCTTACTCTCTTTCTATACCTATGTGACAGAATGAGGATCTTAAAGTCACTAAAGTGTTAGGAAGTATAACATTTAAGGCATCTATGGAATGGTTGGACAACTTCAAAGATAAACAGAACATCATGTGAGGAAACTAAGAATGCAGTGATGGAATGGAAAACAAAATTACACTATCTAATTGGTGATTATGGTCCTAATGGTACACACCCTTGAAAACCTCTCGCAATTTGAGGTAAAAAGTTATTGGTAGGAAAATGTTTAACTCTAGACTCACTGTACTACTTATGCAGAAACAAAATGGAGAAGCCATTGGTTATTGGAAAAGCAGCAAAACTTCGCTGTTTCAAAAATCCAGGCATAAGCAAACTTCCAGTCACGTGGTGAAGCAAAAAATCATGGATAGTGAGCTGATTTATGAAAGAGTGGTTGAACTCTTTCAATGCAAAATGAAAAAATAAAATTATCAAGTGCTCCTTTTCTTAGCCATTGGAACCTGCTATCCTAATATAGGGTTACTGAAAGTAAAATTGACTTGGTTACCGGCCAGTTCAAACATCAGAGAATTGTTAAACATTCAAGTCTCATTACTTTAAGTGTTGATAAAAATGAAAGTGAATTTGCTCTTGCACAATCAGATTCTGCCCTGGATGCAGTAAATCAGATTGGTGCTTTAGTTAGGGAGTTAAAACAATAAACAAGTACTTCAAAAAATGGGGTTTGGAGATAGGAAAAAAAGGTCATGTACTCATCGAAACTGAAGCAAATACAACAGCAATTGCTGACTTAATTAAAATGTGGAACATTTCATGTAATCCAGGGCAATTATTCATGCAACTTATACTTCAACAACATCTAACACAAATCCACAACACAGAAGATGAGGAAACACAGAAAGAAGAGGAACAAAACAAAGATGTGCAAAATTAATACATAAGAAGAAAGCACATGCATAAACTATATCTTGGAATTTGCAGCATATATTAATTCAATCATGCTGTTGGAACCACTGTATAGTGCAAAAAATTGTGTAGACAAAAGCAATTGTGAACATAAAATTCAGACAGACATTCTTCCTTGTGACGAAAAAAGTGAATGTGATAAAAGGCAATTAAACCTAGGAATAACATAAGAAAACGGTCATATAAATTACAATTTATACTATTATATTGTGTTAGTGTTATTAGTGTGATAGTGTACTATTCTATAGTACAAAATACCTACAAATAAGTGAATATTTACTGTAAAAGGACTTAAGGTACATACTTAGGTATGTGCATAATTACAAATATACATATCTATTTATTTATTTATGATGCATGGTAATTGATATCCTATTGCATTTTGGTATCTTAATCTGGAATCTTGCCAACTTTGGAAAATACTTTTGGTCCCACATGATTCCACTCTGAGCAAGTTCAACCTACCGATCCCAAAGTCAGAGGTTCAAATTCAGTCCTGACTGAGGACTTTTAAGCATGCTTAAAAGTAACAACTCCATGTCATTAGATTTACTAGCATGTAAAAGAACTCCTGTGGAACAAAATTCTAGCGCGCTGGCAGTTTTAATATGATCCTGGCAATAGACAACACTGTTAACAATTATTATTACTACTACTACTACATCAAATACACAATTAAAGAGTTCTGTAAGTGTCTTAGGGTACTCTATTCACATTCACACATTATACCTGTACAGAAGTTCTCATATTGATGATCACCTAATTATCAGAAGCAGTATACAATTTTCAGAAAAGCATCATATTACTATTCCAGGTTGCAAACCTACCTGATGCAGCTGGAGACAATACAGCAGGGGAAACTGGCCTTGAATGTTTTTCCTTTTTGGTTGGTGGTGAGCGTAATGAAGGCACTAGTGGGGGTGAGTCAGGAGTTAAACTAGGTTGTGGCTGTGAATACAGATCCAGCACCTGGTGACAAATATCTGTAACAATTGAAAACAGCACATATCTTAATGACAGTGTTTTATTTCTATGAAATATTTGTTTTAAAAAGTGCATATTTTTCACTACTATTGTCAATTTAGCAAACTAGTCTTTTAAAATTACATAAAGACAAGACTAAGTCCAGGCTTAGAAATATTTAAATTATTAAATACCAGTTCACTCACCAACAACCATTGGTCAGTAGCTTAAAAAAATCTCACTTTAAATTCAAAAGTTTGATAAACAAACTATATGACCATAAACTAATTATAACATTTATTCCAGCACTCTCTATTGTTTTAAAGAAATGTTCCATTTTTCTCCAGAATTACCAGTAGTATTAATACCTTTGCATGAGTAATTCAAGAATTTGGAAGCATTTTCTCTTAAGAATTTTCAACATGGTGATCTATGTTAAGTCTTTCTGTGGACCATTCAGCACTGAACAGTACTGTGACTTTTTGATTTCGTAAAATGTTGTTTTCAAAAGCTAGGCTTTGGCAATGAAGCCATTACCTCTCTTGCTCTCCAATATTTCTGTGTAGTGAGTCCGGCAGGTAGGGCTTCACAGGTTAGAAGATGTTCTTCAGTCATTTCCTCTTCTTTGTTGCACAGAGGAACAACGTAAAATTAAAAGTCCAGTTTGCAGAAATTCCAAAATGCTCTTTACTTCCGTAGAAACAAACTTTAGTCAACCCTTACAGTAGCAGAATTACGTAAAATATACAAATACAATCTTCAAGGTCATCGATGACAAACAAAAGAGTTTACTTTCAAAACACGTTGCATGCACACTAATCCAATTATGAGTGACACTCTGGCGAGTCGCAGCTTCATTTTTATACCTCTACTCATTGCTCTAGAAATTCCTTCCAGTCAGCTATCTGTCTCTTTCTTTATCTGTTTCGGCAAGCTTTTATCTCTGTGCTGCACTATCTGCCTCTGTGCTCACCGGCTGCAACAATGCTCACGACAATACATTCTATGAAAATCAAGATGTATGATAAGCGATCGTGAAAACATAGAGTACATTTTTGATAATTCTCAATCTATTTTGTCCTACCTTCAAGAAGGTCCATAGTTACATCCTCGACAAACATATCCCACCAACGAAGATGTTTAGATGTACGTCCAGACCAGTCCACTACTTCAAACTTGCTTAGTTTTCCTGCCAGGTACATGAGTGCAACAGCTATAACTTCTGGCTCCCACTGTAGACTAAGTGTAGTGCACATACTGAAACAAAGTTATAATGCACATGAGTATTGCAACATAAGGTTCTATGAATCCCTTAAGCTTTTAAATCAAGAACCACTTGTGAAATAGGTCACATGTTTTGTATGCAGAAGCAAATGAAAATTCTTTGACATAAGGCCATACCCTTGTTAAATGTGTGGATAATATTGCCAAATACCCACATTCAAAAACACCTGCATCTCTTTTCAGTAGATACATTTTGTCATAAATCAGCAATGAAAACCTTTTTATGATTATTGTTCCTACATATTCAGTTTATATATATATATATATAATATGTGTTGAATTAGAAACACTAAAAATTATTAACTAAAAAGGGTAACAATACATATTGAGGACCATGGAGGATTTGATTTGCCACCTCCAATCTTTAGAAATGCATTGTTCCATCAACAGAAGTCATTTTCTAGATTCTCCAGTCATGGTCAACAACACCAAGAATGTGGACATATGCTGACAATTGGGACAAGTTTTTAGTCCTCAAAACATGTTCAGGAAGCTTTTTTAATTAGTAATACTAGTGTTCCTAATTCCAACAAATCTTTATTAATTATATGTTGCTAAAATGATGTATTTAGTCACAAAATGATATGAAAGGACTGCGCGTCTATTGCAATAAAGTCACGGGTTTATGCTTGGCAACCACATAACATAGGCATGTATTTAGAATGGAAGGTCAGAGACATAAACAATGAAGGATTCAGTTAGGAAGTGAGTCCACAGAGTACTGCAAGCATGGCACATTCTGCTGACACCACTCACATATGAGTTGCTCATGCAAATCCACCAAATTGTGGGAATGCTGATTTTGGCATTTCACTCGCTGTTCCAAACTATCCCACAAATTTTTGATTGGGTTCAAGTCGGGTGATTTGCAGACCAATTGAAATGTGATAAGGTGCATGTATGTTTCTCAAACCACTCCAACACACTTCTAGGCTGATGAACCCTGAAGTTGTCATCTTGAAATATAGGGGAGGCAACAGCGCAATCAACATGGAAATATTGACTGAATGGCAACACCTGCTTATTCAGAATGTTCAAATAAACATGCTGGTTCATCCTATTCATCACCTGATGGAGGGGACCCAATTCCTAGTAAGAAAAGCATCCCCAGAACATTACTGATGCACCTCCGGCTTGAACCTGACCCTGTACACAATCCAGATGAAATGCTTCATGTGGCTGGCGGTGCACCCGACAATATGCATCATTCGAATAGATGCAAAAACATGATTCATCGGACCATATGACATTTCACCAGTCACCTGCTGTCCACGTTTGGTAACTTTTAGCTCACTGAAATCGTGCAGCTTCATGTCTCTTTGTAAGCAGGGGCCTCCTTCGAGGTGTCCGACTCCAAATATTCATGGAATGTAGTTTCCACCGCAATGTCCTCTTGCTAATAGTTTGGGATGGACCTACACATGGAAGCGATTAGCATTTATTAGCCGTGAAACTTGTCTCCGGTCCCTCTCAATCATGATCCTTTCCTGAACACAATTCCGACATCATGTTTCATGGCAATGTGTATTGTATCACTGTGTGTAGACCTGTTGAACAGTCCACTTCTACACACCAACAAATCAGGACACTTCACTTACCATATGGCCATGGGCACGGCCAAATACAATTGCCCATTTTTGCCATTCTGTCATGTCTTTACATTTCTCCATATTGCATAACACCGAATGCTTGACACCATGCCTCATAGCTTGCTAGGACCCTCTGATCATGTAGCAAATTGGACAAGCAGTTAACCACATGACGTAATCACAGCACCATCTGTCAAGTTCTGAAGATTCATCGATGATTTTTACAGGGGTGACTAATTTTTTGTCCAGTGAGCTTAAGTGCTCCAGACATTAGAAGGGGTTATTGAGATGAAGCTTATATTAATTTAACAAATGTTTACATTTCCATCACTTCCTACTTTTTCTATCCATTAATCACTATTCTTTTATTTTATTCGTGTATTTATCTATTTCTCTATAGCATTTTTACATTCTTACAAGTGGTTTTGAGTTGCTATTTTAACTACTAATCCATACATTTAACTCTGTGGTTATCTATGTATCCACTATAGTTACTTAGAGCCATACCTGTCATTTACAAATGTCCATGCCATCTGGACCATTTTTTGCAGCTTTGTTTTATCACCTGAAAAATAACACATCAAATTTCAGTATGTACTCTTTGCAAAATAAAAGAAAATAAAAAAAAACATTTCAATGAAGCATAATTACAATTTATAATCCTTTTGTTAGTAAGGTGTCTTCCATAGAAACACAATAAAAAGACTGTGCACATTAAGAAACTACTAACCTCCAAAAACCTATTATACAGCAGTGAAAGAAGAAAACGGCTAGTGTTAAGTGACTCCACGCTCTCCCAAATTAACTTAAAACACCTGCACACAAAAATAAAACTGCTAGAATGTAATCTAAAAATTCAGTGTGACACTGAAAACTATCCAAAATCCACATAGACATCAACAATCTGAGAAAAGTCAACACTCCCCATGA
Organism: Mantis religiosa; assembly: GCA_030765055.1. NCBI lineage: Eukaryota > Metazoa > Arthropoda > Insecta > Mantodea > Mantidae > Mantis > Mantis religiosa. The sequence goes on along the minus strand of CM060947.1, from coordinate 91,213,336 downwards.
AATGTTAGAGGATATCTATGATCTTGTAAAACTTACAAAGAAACAGTTTCTAATGCAACAGCTGCAGTGAACGTGCAGTTAAAAGGTATGATATAAACTTCTATTTTAATAGAAAGTATCTTCTCTTGGGCTATCAGCCAAGTGAATTCTGGAAAGATTTCCAAGCTTTTAAGAGCTAAAGTCGATATTATCTTCAGGGATGATGCGGAGACTGCTGTTCGGTCTATATATATTCAGTCTATATATATTCAGTCTGGTGAGTGTAAATCAGATCTGTGGCTGGCCCGTGGTCGGCAATAAAACCAATGTTGTTTGTTGGTTGTCTAGCAAAGTTTCCTAGGGTTTGTTGAGTACTTAACTTCAAATGCTATTCAACTGAGAGCCATTGTCCCTGTTTGATGGTTATGGCTTGTTTAATAGAGCGGTCACAATAGCTTGCAGACTTACAGATGGCAGATGTTTTGTGCAGTTTTGGTCTGTACTTGCATTTTGGGAACAGGTATAGGGAATGATAAGAAACACACTTTCACATCTCCACACAAAACAGCTCTTGAAACAGCAAGAAAAACCCCAACAGCAAGTAGAAAACTTTCTTTCCCTTTAAATAGCCAGAAAGGGGTATGTGCCAGTTCGGGTAAGATAACTCAACCAGCTTCTACTGAAACTGCAATGTGTCCTGGATATGAACTGTGTCTGTGTGTGTGTGTGTGTGTCTGTGTGTGTGTGTGTGTCTGTGTGTGTGTGTGTGTGTGTGTGTGTGTGTGTGTGTCTGTCTGTGTGTGTGTGTGTCTGTGTGTCTGTCTGTCTGTGTGTGTGTGTCTGTGTGTGTGTGTTTGTGTCTGTGTGTGTGTGTGTGTGTGTGTGTGTGTGTGTGTGTGTGTGTGTGTGTGTGTGTGTGTGTGTGTGTCTGTGTGTCTGTGTGTCTTTTTTTTTTTTTTTAATTTATTGAACTTTAACAGCATGCCCCGTTACGGAGTAACATTACATGCATTTAATTACATAGATACATTATAAATAGTAATCACATTTTGATACTATTTTACAATAATTTTTTAAATATTAGAATTTAAATGTTCAATTCACGTATTGTTTTAAAAAAAAATTGTTTACAAGTCAATTGAATTAACATATATACAAAAAGCTTTCAAATGTTTATTTATAAGGTTTTGGTTTGACACTGGCCAATTTCCTCCATTCTTGTGTACTTCTTCAATCAACTTCTCCCTCTGATGTTTTGTGTCTCTACATTCATAAATGAGGTGGTTTGCGGTCTGCTGTGGGCTATTGCAGGTGCATTGGGGATCATCTATGATATGAAATCTATACAAGTAAGCTTTAGTTTTTCCATGTCCTGATACCATTGCAGTGAATGTCGCTGTTAATGGTAGTTTTGTCTTAAGACGATCCTTTATCAAAGGGAAGGATGATTTGGTAAGGGCTCCTTTACTTGTACTGCTCCATCTCTGTTGCCACTGTAGATGTCCTGCCCTCTCTATTTCAGTTTTCAAAGTAGATTTTGGTACCTTGTTGTAAATAGTCTTTATTTCGATGTCTTCAGCAGCTGATTTTGCTAATATGTCTGCTAGCACGTTACCAGTAACTCCTGCATGTGCTTTCACCCAACTAAAGTGTATTGTCCACTGATTTCTTTCTAAAGTTCCTAGTCTATTAAGTATCTCCTCAGGAATATAATTGTGTTTATTGTTGTTTTGTAAGGTGGATAGTGCCACTTGACTATCTGTAAATATGGCTACAGTCTTCTCTTTGTTCAGCGTATTTGCCATGTTTTGTAGCTCTTCAAGTGCTTTCAAAATAGCCAGTTGTTCGGCCTGATTGTTTGAACACCTTCCATCCAGCCTGAATTGCAGTTGTCGAATTACAGTATTGTGCTTGTGCTTGTGCTGCTACAGCAGCCCCGACTTTTTCATCTGATTTACTCCCATCCGTAAAAATTTGAAAGACGTATGCCCCATCATTCTCAACTGCTTTTATATGAGGTCGTTCTGCTGGATGGTTCCAGACGCTTGGTGGTAGGGGTGCATCATAGTCACGTTCACTGTGTATATCATTATACAGTTTTATTTTGCCTTGTATTGTTATACCAATTGGCTGGATGCCGGCAATAACACAAGATGCATCATAAGAAATTGTCCTATATGCCTTCGTCATTTTTATATTGAACAATCTCTGAATCCTTTGGAATTTTTTAATGTTCTTCTGCTTTTCTAGGGCAAATCCCCACACAGGAGCACCATAAGTTAAAATAGGTTCTATTGCGCCTTTATAAATAGTTTCTAGCGCCTTATTTCCCAGACCCCAAGTGAGTTTTGCGCACTTGGAAAGATTATGCAGAAGTCGTAGCGCTTTGTCATGTACTTGATCTATGTGGTGATCAAAGCTAAACTTCCTATCAATGTAAATACCAAGATATTTAATAACATCCACTTGTTCCAGAGTTTTATTGTTCAGATATATGCTGATTGCTTCATTATGATTAGTTTTCTTCTTTGATATTACCAAAACTTTTGATTTTGAGTCGTTAAACTGGATTTTATTTTCTTTAGCCCATAACTCAATTTTCTTTATGTCCTGATTTGAAAAATTTTCAGCATCTAATATACTTTTTCCTTTTGTCATGACAAGTAAATCATCAGCAAATGCTATTACCTCTGTCCGCGTTGTAAATTCCAATTTTAGCAAAGAGTTATATAGTATATTCCAAAGTCCAGGCCCACAACAAGATCCTTGCGGACAGCCTCGCTGGACCCGTACTTCAGTCCTGAATTCATTCGTAGAGAGAGTTGCTTTCCTATTTTTAAAATAATCCTTTGTAAATTGGTACAAATTTCTTGGGCACTGCATCTCTCTTAAGTTATTTAAGACACTAGGCCACCAACATGCATCAAAAGCTCCTTTCACATCCAAACTCACCAAAACAACATAACCAAAAGATTTTAGCTCATCTTCAATGAATACCTTCAGCGCCATTGCTGCATCTGTCGTGCTTTTCTGAGCTTTAAATCCAAATTGTCTTGTACTGTAAAGGTTTCTCGTGTTAATATGATATTCAATCCTATTTATCATTAACTTTTCTAAAACTTTACCGCATATGTTCAATAAGCTGATTGGTCGATATTTTGTTATCGTTACACTATCTTCTTTGCCTGGCTTTACTATAGGAACTATAGATGAACGCTTCCATCTTTCTGGAAAAATTCCTTCCATAAGACATTGATTATATATTGCTGTAAAGAAATATGGGAACATTTTAAAAGCATTTAACAGAATATCACTAGATATTCCATCTTCTCCCGGTGACTTGTTTGGATTGAAATTTTTTAATACAACCCAAATTTCATTAGGTGTAAATTCCTTGTCATCTGGGGTACTAATTACCTCCTCTGCGAGCCTCCTTAGGTCTTTTTGTCGTTCAGTATCATCTTGTACCCTATCCTCCGGAATGAAGTTCTCCAGCATATACGTTAATGTGCTTGGTATATCTTCAGTGTAGGTTCCATCTCCTCTTTGCAATGTAGTAAGTGAATTCTGATATCTTATTTTACTGGCTGTGATCTTATAGACTACAGTCCAAGGATTAGTCCCATCAGTTACATTACAAATACCCTCCAGGATTTAAACTTTTCGTCATTTATTTTCCTTTGGTATTGCCGATTACCTTCCAAGTACTGATTCCTTCTTTCTTCTCTTAACTGCTTATTATTAATAGTTCGTTGATATCGTCGTCTTAATGCATTTACCTTTTTCCTCAATATGGTTAGTTCAATGGTCCACCAGGGAACTGATTTGCCTCTAATTGCCTGCTTCTTACCCCTGCTTACTCTAAACGCTTCCCTGCATGCAGCTTCCATACTATTGTAGAACATTTCAATTGTATATTCAACGTTATTTTCTTTTACTTTATGGGCGAGCTGTTCATCCACACTCTGTCCATTGCCCAGACAATTAAAATTTTTGGTCAGCTTTCGTGGCAACGTTTCCTCAAATGTCTTATAATTTTCTGGTCTAGTTATATATTTAATTCCCTTTAATGTACGAGTTTGGATTTTGATTGCATTTCCTATTATGAACGATATTATCTTATGATCAGAGCAGCTTTCTTGCTCTCCAACGGTCCATTCCCTTACATCTCTAAGGAGTTTGTCATTAACGATAGTCAAATCGACCCAACTCCTTCCAGTTTGGGTTTCAAAAGTTGGCAAGCCGTTGTTCTGTGTGTGTGTGTGTCTGTGTGTGTGTGTGTGTGTGTGTGTGTGTGTCTGTGTGTGTGTGTCTCTGTGTGTGTGTGTGTGTGTGTGTGTGTGTGTGTGTGTGTGTGTGTGTGTGTGTGTGTGTGTGTGTGTGTGTGCGCGTCCGTGTGTGTGTTTTTTGTATTGTTTCTACAGGGACGAAAGTATTCAACAAATCTCTCTGATTTGTTTAAAGACTAAAGCATTAAATGTTAGGTGACTGTTGCCCATTAATTCCAAGAAGTTGATTTTCATTAGCTTATCTTTTTTGCAACTTACACTGTTATCAATTTTAATATTTGTCAAAATATTGTTCTACTTTTCATTCAGGTTGTGATTTCTCAATGTATTAAAATATTCTCTTAATCACTATTTTACTATATATTACATGATATATTGGGACTTTTGCCCCATGCTAGGGTTTAAAGTCTGAATATAACACAATTTCACTACAGTTAATTATCATTTATTAAACAGTGCAGTACATAAATGCTGTTTTTCCATCTTGGAGAATAAACATGTAGCATATCACAGAGCCAAAACCAGAAATATCACTTATAGGGAGAGTAATAGATGTTTATCCGAAATCTGTGGACACTTACACCTTGTTACTCTACAGGAATATCAAGGGGTATATGTAAATGAACTGTTCTCCAAAATCCTACAACAGCACATTCAACAAAGAATGAGCAACTATCCCCACGAATCAATTGGAGTTTACCAGGGGCAGATTGACCCTGGATGTTGTACAATAAACCTTAGAGACAACAAGGAATCTGCCACAACCAAAAACCCCTTGTATGCAATATTTATAGATTATTCAAAAGCATTTGAGAGTGGAAAGAAAGTTATTCTGCCACAAGCTGAAGAATATACTGTGCAGGACAAGTCATGAACTACAAACAATAAAATTGATACTCAATGCCAACTATATGGCAATACACGACAGCATATCACTGTCAAAAGTTATTGCTGCTCATCAACAGGAATTCAGCATGCGAACCTGATAGAACTATTTAATGAAATGCTGACAGACACTGGTCAAACTATAAGCTCAAGAAATGTAAAGCTGTTAATGAATGCAGAATAACAGGCCATTCTCCCCACAAATCCTGAAGATCTGCAAGAAGCCCTAGTTAACTTCAGAAACTGGGCATTAGAAAACTCAATGGAAATAAAGAGCTCCAAAACGAAAGCAATGAAGTTCAGGAAAGGAGAGAGAGTATCAGAAAAGGACCACTTCCTGTGTGATGAGTCAGCCTTAGAAATCATCTCTAGTTTTAAATAGCTGGGGCTGATGCTGCATACCACAGGAACCCCATACATCATGAACTTACAAGACCGGACCATGACGGGAATTTTACCGCAGTCCCCTTTATTGTAATTGGCTAATGTTTTTGGCGCTGTAGGCAATGAATGACAGATCCAGTTCAAAGCAAGGTCAGCAATAAATGTATATAAACAAATATATTACCAATACCAATAACGCACCTTCTATTGTACTTCATCCCAAGATGCAGGTTGAAGCAAATGATCCACCTTATTTCTTTTAAAAATTAACATGCATTCTATATAAACTAATTCTGTTGTATAATATATTTTATTCATACAGTTATAAAAATATAAATTTTACAATTCTCTTTGAACGTATTAAGATATATCATCATAAAATAAAAGTGAATCGAGAAGATATTGACACATTGCTTCACTCACAGTTTTTTACAGGACATGTTTCAATAGCTGTTGCTCCCATCTTCAGCTGAGTCTTGACTCTGTTAAATAACAAACTCATTTTTACCGCACAACAGCCTATACCATGATAGCAGAAATGAGAGGTGATTAGGTCATGTGAGCGTTAAGAGATACGGGGCAAGCTTATATGAAACAATGATTATGTACACCATCCCCAAGATACAGAGGCTGTCCCTACCAATGGCAATGGCACTGTTCCAATTTAAGATTGCAGTAGCGACCAAATATGGAATTCAAATAACACAGAATCACCTAGTACAGTAAACTTTAAAGAACCTGTGTCAAAACCAGATAATGTAATATAGTCTTAACATTATCTACGTACACAAGAAACTAATATGCCTATATAACAGCATAAGAATTTTATTTCACTGAAAACATCAGTATCTGCTTCAACCTTCATGAAACCCAGGCATATCAAGATGCCATCAAAGAGACAAAACAAAGCTAATGAAATGTAGCTACATGTTGCCATGGAATATAATGGAAACAGGAGCAATAAAAATGGATGTTTGGAAAGGTCCGAATTTCCAACTTTGCCACCTGTATGCATGCTTCACTAAGCATAGTTTTAATGAGAAGATACGATAGAATGCAGCATACCACTACCCCACAGAATACTGTAGATGCAAGCTACATGATGGGCCTGCTCCAAGAACCGTTTAGTTAAATGCACAAGCAGAACCTCAACAAATAAAATAATGGTGAAAGCTGAAAGTCAAATTTTAATATGTATACAATATTATAAATGAACTAAAATTACTACGATAGCAATTATGTAGAGTCATAATATAATTTTAGTGGAAAGGCAATACAAGTAGAATGATAATTATAGGTATAGTTAGAGCAGCTATAAGCTATAGATCAGAGGGTAAGTTGAAGACCATTAAGAACCACTGACATTAGCTGCAGCAGAATGAACCTAAACAAAAAGCTTAACACTGATGATAACAAGAACACAAAAGAATAGTATATCTATTAGCATACACAGAGTTCTTTGTAAAAAAGCAAATACAAAAGACCAGTATAGGCCACATCAGAAACAGGAAACAAAAAGCAGCCAAATTCTTCTAAGTTCTGCTGTGAACACACAAGAGTGGAAAAAGCTGAATTTTGAGATGTAACATGTGATCACAAGGACTGTGGCTTATGGGTTCTGTTATAGAATCTGTGAGCATAAAGAAGACCACCTGACCTAAGAGCAGTGTGCTTGTACACTCTGTGCTTGACGACAATGTCACATATTGCCTTTCAAGTAAGGACAGGCTCACTGAAGTTCTATGCAAAATATGAAAAATTTGACTAACAATGCATCCTTTAACTCTGTACACATTGGGTTTAATAATATCCATGAATAAATGAACTGCTAAAATGGTAAGAACACTCTGAAAAGCGCCAGTAAAACACTAATAGTGCCTGTTTTAATATGGATGGTCTAACAAAAATTACAAACTTAGAAACTAGACAGAGAGTATACTACAGCTAAAAGAAGATTCATTTCACTAAACATCAAGTTCCTAAAGTCATGCATGAAAAACAAAGTATGCCCAAACTTTGTTAGAAAAAACGCTACAGTAAATTATCAATATTAGATTTGAACCTCTATGAATTACATCTGAAATTGTGCAAAACATTAGGAAACATTGTTTGGGATAACTTGGAAAACTGTGCTTTTACACATATAAACACTCGCGTAACAAAAAAGCATGAAAACAAAATAGAAAAATGCAGGGTCTAATCTTGGGGAAAGGAAGCAACACGAAATGCCAGCCTACAAACAAACAGAATGAGAATGAAGTAATAAATCTCTCCCATGAAACTTTCACACATGCAGAAATAGCGTTCTTAAACAAAGGGTTATAAACTTGTGTAGATTTCTCCGATAACACAGAAGATTATATAGTTGACATCGAAGCAGCTACTGAGGGTTTAAATACTGGGCAGAAATCAGCAATTAGAAGCAAATGTGGGAAGATCTTAGAGAAAACTAAAAAGGGAAAGTGGTAAACCCAAACCATACTTGAAAATAATTAAATCTCTGAATAAAAGAGATGTTTATACGAAAGCAGACAAAGCAAATAAGACAGTCATCATGGACAAACAAGACTACATTTTTAGAATGACATATTTATTGGCAAGTGACGAATTCCAGGAAATAAAGTCTGACCATTTAAATATGTGTATAAAACGTTAAATGAAACAATCAAGGTTAAAATGATCATACCAAAAGAAATTAAAATCAGACAACCCTAGAGTAGCTAACCTATATGGATTACCCAAAATTCATAAAACAGGAAATAAAATGCGCCCAATCATTAACATCACACACCCTGCTACAAACTTTCCAAATGGCTAAACAAAAATTTAAGGAGCTACCAAAATTTGAAAGCCACAGTATTAAAAATTCTTTGGAATTCATCAACAAAACTAAAAATCCACAATTTTCTCCCTCCGACCAAATGGTATCTTTTGATGTAATCTCTTTGTTCCCAAGTGTGACAAGACACAAACTCATGGAGTACATGCAAATATGGCTTCAGTCCCTACAATTAGACCAAAACATCAAAGAGGAATACCTTCACTTAACAAATATTTGATTGAACAGTCTGTTTTTTACATTCAATAAACGATTTTTCAAACAAAAGTCAGGACTATCTATGGGCAACCCATTGTCCCCATTTTTGGCAGACCTTTTCATGAGCTTTTTGGAAACCCATATCACAAAGGGATTCCCACTAATTTTCAAACATTGGTATAGATATGCGGATGACATTTGGGCAATAGTAAATGAGAAACAAGTGGATGATGCATTAAAACTACTTAATTTACAAAATCCTGCAATAAAATCTTCCATAAAAAAAAGAGACAAACAATGAAATCTCTTTCTTAAATTTGAAACTTACCAGAAAATACATAGGAAGGAAACACACACAGAAAATTTCATAAAAGCAGATGGATATAACCCAAAACAACACAAGCATGCAGTTTAACTTACAGGCTGGTTAATGTACTTTTAAACAAGATGGAATATATCAACGAGTACAATAATATCATTCACACTGCAGAATACAATGGCTTCAGTGCTGAATTGATCAAAAAGAAAAGTGATATATTCAAAAGACAACAAAGATGCAAACAAGTAACTACTCTTTCCCCAATCAGCAATGAAACTTCATACAGAAAATTTAAATATCATTCCAGAGCTACACACCTTTTCCAAAAAGTCTTTAAAGAGCACAATATTAAAAGCAGAATCATTATTAACAGTGAAGCATTCTTCACTTACTTGTTGTTGTATAATTGAAACGTTTTCGAGATCATTCGATCTCATCCTCAGCTGTTTGGTGACTAAATGAACATTCCTCTTCCACTACTATGGAGCTTCAATCCCTCTGCCATCTGGTGTTAGGGGTACTAAGTTTTAATACTTCATTTAATGCTGAGATTTCAAACTTTATCGTGGTTTTTGGTTATGAATATTTTTCCCCAATTATCCAATTCTATGGGTGTACTTAATGATTTTAACAGTTTAATGTTGTGGCCAATGTTGTGGTTTTCTGTCCAAAAATGGTGTGACACTGCAGATTTTTCTGTTTGTTTCAACTTTATGTTCCTCTGGTGTTCTTCTTGCCTGGTTAACAAGTTTCTCTTAGTTTTTCCTATGTAGCTTTTTTCACAGGTTTCACAATTTATCTGATAAATTCCCGATTTCAAAGTGTTGGGGATTGAATTTTTTAGTGGTTTATTTAGCAGGTTCTTTAGACTGAATTTGTTTTGGGGTGCTAGTTTTAAGTTTAGTCTTTTGAAGATTCGTCCAAATTTTCTAAAATCCCATGGATGGCAGGTGAATTTTCTATATTGCCAATTTGTGTTTTTATGTGGTGTGAGAGTGGTATTTTTTGATATTATTTTCAGTTTTTCCTTTCTATTCATCATGTTCCTTATGATGGCTGGGTTGAATCCATTTAATACTGCTATCTCTTTTATGTGTTGTTCTTTCAAAAACTCCTCCTTACTCAGTGGGATGTTGTATAGCCGGTGAATTAGACTTCTAAAGGCAGCTAGTTGATGTGAAACTGGGTTGTATTCATTTTTCTTTATGTAATTATCTATGTGTATGGGCTTCCTGTATATTCCAAAATCTACACCATGATGATTTCTAGTTATCTTGAGGTCCAAAAAGGGTAGGGTGTTGTCTCTTTCTACTTCCATTGTAAATTGGATGTGATTATCTTGTAGGTTTAGTAATTTTAGAGAATCTTCTCTAAGTTTTTCCGGAATGATAGCAAAAACATCATCAACATATTTCCGCCAAAATTTGTAAATCTGTGGAAAGGCCTTTACTATGTGTGTTTCAAAATAGCTCATGTATAGGTCTGCTAAAATAGGCGAAAGTGGGCTCCCCATAGCTAATACTTTTGATTGTCTGTAGAATTTTTGGTTAAACATGAAGTAATTATTCCTTATGCATAAATCTGTAAGATTGATAATGTCATCTATTTCTGTGGGGTCCGTTGTAGTCTAGGTTAGCCATTTTTTGAGGAGTGTAGGTATTTTTTCTACTGGAATGCTTGTAAAAAGTGCCTTAATGTCAAAAGAAACTAGTATGTGACTTTCTGGGATGTTGTACTTCTGTAGGTGATTTATCAATTCTAGGGAGTTCTTTATTCCCATATATGTCAAATGATTTTAATTTTCTTACTAACCACTAACCACTGAATATAGTCTTCTATCTCCATAATTACTAGAGAATTACCTTTGTCGGCTTTAGGTATACCACTGACTATATTCAGAGAGTAAATCTTATGTTAGACAGTCCAGAATATGAAAAAATTCCAAAAAATCCATCAACCCCAAGTATCACTTCTGTCAATAAAGCTTTATCAGTTACAAAAACATTAAGTACATCTGAAAAATACAACTTAAAATCTTCCAACCCCACACTACCAAGGTGGTACTGTCTGCCAAAAATCCACACAAGACAATAGCATGAGACCCATCATCAATGGGCATCAATTCACCTATGTACCACATTGCAAAGTGGTTAGTAAGAAAATTAAAATCATATGACAAATTTCTGCAGTTTCACACCATTTTTGGACAGAAAACCACAACATTAAACTGTTAAAATCTTTAAGTACACCCATAGAATTGGATATTTGGGAAAAAATATTCATAACCAAAAACCATGATAAAGTTATAAATTTTGAAATCTCAACATTAAATGAAGTATTAAAACTTAGTGTCCCTAACACCAGGTGGCAGAGGGATTGGAGCTCCGTAGTAGTGAAAGAAGAGGAATGTTCATTTAGTCACCAAACAGCTGAGGATGAGATCGAATGATCTTGAAAACGTTTCAATTATACAACAAGTAAGTGAAGTTTGAGTGTAAACATAGTGACACATAAATCAAATTCCAAACAAAAAATGCACAATATTACTTTGGCCCCACAGAACAAATTTAGTGTAAAACACCTTTTGAAATCACATAATACAAAGGAGATACCCACAGACAAAAAATCAGGTGTGTACCGGATAAACTGCAAAGGCTATGACAACTTTTACATTGGAAAAACAAAAAGGAACTTGAACATTAGGCTTAAAGAGCATTTTATGAACATCAGGAACAAAGAAATAGATAAATCGGCGGTAGCGTACCATTTTTGGAAGGAAGAATCATGATATAGAATGTGAAATCCACTTATTAAAATGTGTCCAAGGTCCAAGTGCATTAACCACATGGGAAAAAATTCTTCATAAAGAAATATGAAAGAAAAATGTTTAATTTTGACACAACCTTTGAAGAAAACCCAAACTTCAAGTTCATCAAGGTACCGACAAAGACGCACCTATCGCCTCCAATCAGTTCCCCAAACCAACAACCATTAGTGAACAACAGCTGATGATGTTAGGAAGATCCTAACGAAATGTGTTCTTGGTAAATACTAGCAATAAGTGGAGCATCGAGTATTAGTTTGACTCAAAATTATATTAATTTTGTGCTTCATTGTATCACAGTCCTTACACATTGGACTACAGCTATTTTCATTCCATCATGGAATATGTTATAGGGAACCACAACAGTTTGCAAGGAAATATTTAAGATGTAGAAAAAATCATTTGATGATGTGTCAGTCCCAAAACTTCTTGCATAAATTTATTTAGAAAATTAAACATAGATACTTAACTTCACAATATACCTTGAATTAGTACTAACATGCATATGAAAACTTCCAAAAATACTAAAATAAGCAGAATATATATAAAACCATGAAACTAGATTTCAAAATTGCATAACAGCACCTGCCCACTGACTCACATTATTTGAAAAGATTCTATTTCAAAATAAAAATATGTAATAAATTGCCCAAAAATATAGCAAATTAAAGACAAAAATGTATATCTCAATACACTGAAAAGAATTTTAATATAAAAACCAAGCCTTCAGTAAAAGGACATATATAAGACAGTTTAAAGGACCATATAAATTATTTAGACGTAAGTAAAATCTAATTATGGTTCAATGTAAATATTTTGGTATATGAGTTAGTATGTACTAATGCTTTTGTAAAATTTTTATTATATCTTTCTATAAGATATTAGTTCAGACAGAATTCCATAAATTTGATGAGTTATCAGTTTTCTGGCATTTTGCTCAAATTAGTAAAAGTATGTAACAAATAAAATATCTAATGGAATTTTTAAACAAAGAAAACCATAAAATATTTAAAACATACTCTATAATTTGTCAATTCTTACCTTTAAGACATTTTGCATATTTTATAAGATAGCTATATGGGTGTTCAACTTGAAGGTCAAATTTTATTGTTTGCAGCAAAATCCTCTCTAAAGTCATCACCTCTTCCTGAAATCATTCAATTTTACTAATATATTACACTTAAGAATAACAGTACTTATTTATTTAGATAAACTTAAGTGAAGGTTTTTCTATAGTTGAAAAACTTGATAAAACATGTAGATAATATATAAAATTTCAAAATATAACCCAAAATGGAAAATACATTAATAATCAGACACTGAATAAGGTTAGACATTTCTTGAATACCAATATAATACTTCAGAGGTGGGCAAAAAGTTCCAGTGCATCTACTACATATGTTTGTTTCTCCTTTCTTTTTCTTGAAAAAAAAAAAAAATAAATAAATAAAAATGGAAACTGAACTTTATTGTCTAGAAACATCAGCATATATTCCTTCACAAATATGTTGACATGTGCTCATATGCACTTTGGAGAAAAGCAAGAGCAAGAATAAATTTCTGTTGTCACAGGGTAAAAACTTTTACTTTCAAATCTTTCTTGATGAGGTCATGGACTGCTGATCACAACACTTTGAACATAGTGGCACATTTTCTTGTTGATTTCACTGATATTCTAATTGATGGCAGCATAAGTTTCCAATTAAGATATGATCCTCCATTTTGTAGAATGTCTAACATTTCTGGGGTGGATAGCTTTACATTTCTTTTTCTCTTCCTGCTTAAACAAGTATTGATGGTGATACCTTGTGAAAATGACCAATCCTAAAATCCTGAATATCACTAATGCATTTGGTGGTGGTCACTCATAGACCCATGTAGTACTACATACATTTCCTCCACTTGAAGATGCTTGTATTCTCATTTACTCATGAGCATATCTTTGTCCTTGAATGCGCAATCACTAGGGACAGATTTAGAGGCACTAAAAATGGGTGAAATTGGCAGACAAATAGGCACTTAAATTAGGCAATTCCTTCCTTGGAAGTGTTGAAAACAATATTGTAATAAATTAAATTTAAAGGGAGCCGATTAATGAACTAAACAACACTTTACTTTTAAATTTTCCCGGAACATGTTTCAGAGACTTTGCCTCCATCGTTGATGTCCGGTTGACAATGGAGCCAAAGTCTCTGAAACATGTTCCGGGAAAATTTAAAAGTAAGTATTGTTTAGTGTCATTAATTCACTCCCTTTAAATTTAACTTAAATAGGCACTAAAAGTTTGCTAAGTAAACACTTAGAAATACACAATTTTATTAAAATGGCTTTTTAAAATGCACTATAACAAAATGACAATCATTGCAACATATGATGCAACAAATTCACTATATACATACTACTTTGCGATTCCCTAGGCGAAATAGTTCTACATTTATTCCAAATTTCATAAATGGCTCCACAGCAAGTTAAAATAGCAGATATTGTCGTATAATTAAAATACATATAAATCCACTTCACTAAGTAAGAACCATTATGTGCAGAAAGGTGTGAAGTAACTATGTCAAACAATAAAAATATGGGTTTGGGGGGAGGGCTTAAGGGTGAAAATTGAAATATCTGAAGCTTTTGTTAGATTTGTTTCAAATTTATACCATTTTTTTTTTTTGTGCTCATCAAGAATGGAGTAATACCAAGTTTCAGCTTTCTGGTTACAATAGTTTCTGAGGAATTAACAGTTTATGTCTAAATTGCAGGCAATTTTCAAAATGTCCCACATATTGTAACCTTTAAAAATTAATGCTTGGGGTATAAGTTTCTGCACCCATTTTAACCTATTAATGACCTGTACCTTTGTGAAATATTTGTCTTCGCCATATCAACAAACGGGGAAAAAATAATCATACCTATTTAAAACTTTTATTTTGCTAAGCATTTTCAGTAAGAAGTAAGCATTATAATCCTTTTCAATACAAATAACAAAAACACAACAAACATAAATGGGTACACTTTATATGCAGTTGCCCTTACAGGCATGTTTAGAATTTCATACAGATTAATAGAAAACTTCATCCTGTGGAACATGTTGAAGTTAGGGAAATGTAGAAAATATGGAATCTGAGAAATCTGAGGTTAAAATAACGTAATAACAGCTACGATACAGGATTATTTTATTATTTTTATATTGTTGTGTACACATTGTATTTGTTAAACCTGTTGACGTATCCTATGTATTTTGGATCATATGGATGAAATCAAATGAAATGAAATAGGGTTACTTAAATAGGTATGTGACTTTTGTGTAATGCCGTTAGAAAAAATAACTTTATATTATTGAAGTATGTCTATATTAATTTTAAGACAAAAAAAAAAATAGATTTGGGATTGTAAGTTTTGGGCCATTTGCACAGATGTGTCTCCTTAATAGAAAAGATTGTTGGAAAGATATGAAATTCAGAAGTTCATCACAGCAATCTTAATATCACTTAAAATGATGTCATGATGTGTCAGAAATATACAAGGCAAAGAACAAAAATTAATTAAAAGCTACAGAATCCTAGTTTTTGTAATAAAAACCCTGAATGCCCCACTGTCAACTAAGAACACATAATAAAGCACAGCATTTTAGTAAGCATTTTCTGTTCATTCAAACAGAATTACAGCAATTACGGTATCGTAAAAAGAATTATCGTACCTACTTTTATAGAGGCATTTCTGTAAAATTTTACACAAACCATTAAGATTTATTGGTCTGCAGTTTCATTTTCAATGCTGGAAACAACATCAGCAGTCTCCAAGCAATCGATTTCATGATTCCTTGAGATACATGTAGAAAAACATAAGCATGAGAAAATCACAATTTTTTCATACATATAATCTTAGTCTGTATAGCCTAGCTAATTAAGTGCTGGCCTTGCGTAAGTTGTAACCTGAACAGAGTCCCAGAGTGGTGATTTTAAGATTGGATAAGACAACAGCTTCGTGTCAGTAGATTTACACACATGGAAAAGAAATCTTATGGGAGTAAATTCTTACTTCCAGCAGTACTGATCATGATCTAATATGATTGTTAACAACTGACACCATCAATAATTGAATTAATAATCCCTCCCCCAAGTATTACTATTAGCTCAAGAAATAAGCCTTTACACCAGCACAAAAATATCATGCTGCTGCACTGAAACTGCCAAAAGATAATACTCGTAACAAAATGGTGAAATCCAGAACACTGAGTTTGCAAAGCTATACCTATAAGTTTCAAATAAATAATATTCTAATCAAGATGAAAAGCATTAGATGGGCTTGTTTAATGATTCAGACTAGTTTTAACCTAACTCTCAATGTAAAGTCGTATCATGTGATGAAAGTTTTCACATTAGGCAAATTTGTGCTTTACTTTGGAAAACTGAAAACATTCAGTTTCTCTTCTTCCGGCTCTCCTCAACATACTAATTTGTGTTCGGTATAATGTTGCTACAGGGCCTGATTTTTACAAGGTTTTTGAAACTAGGATAATATAGTATTAATATAACCATGAATGATTAAACTCACCTGTTTCACATAAGGCTGACAAAAAATTATTTTCGCATCTGTGCTGAATGATGGCTCACCATTTATCCACTGTTTAAGATATGCACTTCTCTCTTTTGGCATATTTGCATAGGAAACTGATCTACGTGTGCACTTGCAACACTGCTTACAGAATGGGCTTTTCATTCCCCTAAGTGGTCATTTGTCAGTCCATTAAAATATCATTCAGCTGGTCTTTGCTACACGTCCTTGAGGGAGTTCTAAGATATTTCTATGATGTTATTAGCGCATTGTGACATGTCTGTAAGTCAGATACCTGCCTGGCTAAACCCCTTTTTGTATATCCAATGTGCAGCAGTAAGAAAATTTTTCTGCCCCAAAAACTTCACGTTGAAACCAACAAATACAAAATCTGTTGTCACAAATTACAAGCAGAAGAACCTGGCTAAAAAGGCACTTTCAGGCACTAATAAGCAGAATAGGCACAAACATATGAAATAGGCATTTATAGGCACTATAAAACTAAGAAATTAGGCTAATAGTTGTAGGAAACGTGCTTATAACTTAAAAGCCTACGTTTCTGAACAAAGGAACAAAATAGGCAAATAGGGCAAAATCTGCCCCCTAGCAATCACACAGTGAAGTGTAGGGCTTCCTGGAAATATCAAATAGAGTAACAACAGCAATTCAAATTTGCTGTCTACAGTATATCTCCTCTGAATAACTCAAGCTAATAAAATAATTTTCACACGTGTATGGTCATAATTATATTGCTTTACAGGTATACAGATGTAACATGTTTACTTTA
This sequence comes from Mantis religiosa, assembly GCA_030765055.1. NCBI lineage: Eukaryota > Metazoa > Arthropoda > Insecta > Mantodea > Mantidae > Mantis > Mantis religiosa. Next base: position 91,196,281 of record CM060947.1, on the reverse strand, counting down.
CAATTTATTACAGATTCTGCTTCACATAATATTTATTGTCCCAGAAAAGAAAGGATAAGTTAATTTTGAAGCAGGATGTAAAACATTAGAGAGGAATAAACAATGGAGCTCTATCTCAGATTCACTTGGGTCAATCACAAGATCATAGTTAAACTCCTGAGTCAAATACAGTGTCCACCATTCCAAATTACTGACAATTAAAACTAAACATTGGCACAGATTATTTCACAAATATAATATTTGTAACAAAAAACTTCACTTATCTTAAGAAAACGGTGTCAATTCTTCTTTCTTAAGATAAGTGAAGTTTTTTGTTAAAAATATCTATATTTGTGTAATATCCATTGCTTTACTGTAGCTAGCTTCATTTTCTATGTAATAAGCGCAGATATTACATAGCTTGTTATTTGTACTGTACTGTGTGGCCTATAGGAATTATTGGCTCAATTTTAGGAGCACACTTTATAGAGAAAGAGAAAAAAAAGCATGTTTACTGGGCTTTTACCCAGCTATAAATAACATCGGAGTTTGCATTTTTAATAAATGCACTATTTTAACACAATTGTTTTTCTACTGCTTATCTAGAGTAGCAGAGGAACCATTGATTTCCACTCAAATATTTGATACAAAGGTTTAACAGAAATGCATTTTGAGGCTCCTGAATACATAAATAATATTTAAAAAAGCAATTTTAGAAGACATGCATGTGTGTATATGTGTAAGCACAACTCAAAAATGAAAAGTACGTTATACCCCAAATTTGGTATTAAAAGTTCAGTTTCTTCTAAAGACGACACAGATTGTCAAGAAAATCTTCTGCCCTAATTACTAAAAGTTTTAAAACATTATTAATGTTTACCTTTGGATCTTCTCCAAACTGCAAGAATTTCTGATCTGTGAGCAGACTTCTAGCAGTCTTAATGATATCTTTGCATTTTTTTGGTGTCTCTTCCACTTTGCCTGCCAGGAATAAGCAGCAGCAGGCGGTTACCTATAAGGTTACAACAACAAACATCATACATCGTGCCTGAATAATTTTCTACAAGGTAGAACAAATAGTATGAAGAAATCCATAATGCACTACAAGTTTCTAAAAATTGACAAAACTGACACTTACATAGCGAGGGAAATTTCTGAAGGAATGAAACATATAGAATCTGTGGAAGTACACCACACCAGTTGCTGTCGTGTTGTAGCCAAGATCCATTTTTGTTCCAGTGTCAATTATAAACCTAGCACCTTCTTTCCTGTATCTACATTCTGTTTCATAATCAATACCATCCTGAATGGATGGTGTGTTCCGTAATTCCTTTTTCTCGTAATACCAGCATGGCATTTCTGAAACACTAAATACAGAAACAACACATTTCACTTGATGTGTGAAGAAATAAACAGAGAATTCATCCTGGAGACATTCCAGGCCATATCAAACACCATTTTCACTACACTCTTTCCAACTTTGAAAATATTTTTGCTGGTTACATCACTAAAGTAACAGCAATGACAAAATATTAATCAAGGCTTCACGGGTGATCAGCCATATCAGGTTAATGAATGGCTTAAAGTTCAACATGCAAAATCCTGACACGACTAATCACCTGCGAAGCCTTGATTAATAATGCTTGCCGTGAAAACTTCAAGACAAAATATTAGTTTAATAACAGTAATAGATTGACAAAGTAATGCAAGGGAGTGAATTTCAATTTGTAACTTTTCAAGATAATAAATAAGGCTTCTGGTGTCTAGCCTAAAAAAAGTAAATTCACCTCTCCTAAACTACTTGAAAAGAATATCTACTTCTTCATTCAATAAGATGCATCTGGCAAACCATTATTCAGCAGTATGGCAACATATTTCTCAATTTTTAACGTAACAAGACTCATAGTATAAACTGTCACTTTTGATGCACTTCTACCTTTATCTGATGACAATACATCCTTTGTTCCATTACATTAAATGGAATAAATCTACAAAAACTTCTACACCAGGACGGACTGTTTTAGCATGCTCAAGTCTTATTACCATATTTCTGAGCATGGTTTAGATCTTATTATTTTTGTAAAAGAAAGTAATGCCAAAACATTGTCTTTTTGCAAGTCATTTTGCTGTGCCTCCAATACCATCACATTGCTTAAATGTAAATTTACTGGCACGTATTCCTGCAAGATGAAATTCCTGCATCAGTAACACTACAATTCTTTTTGGATCTTGGCCTTCGCAAGATCTCGCCTCCATTCAACCCTTTCTTGAGTCACTCCTTGCCAATTACAATTCCAAGCTTTCTAGCATCTTGTTCTACCCCTTCAACCCATTTTAGTTTTGGTCGTCCAATCCTTCACGTACCAGATTGCTGTTTAAAAACTTGTTTAGTGGAATCAGATTCTGGCATTCATATCATATATCTTGTCCATCTGATTCTTCCAACTTTTATATATAAGACTATATCTGGATCTCCATACAAACTATACAACTCTTCATTTGTTTGTCTCTTCCAAAATACTCCATCCTTAATCCCACCAAATACGCTCCTCAAAATTTTCCTTTCAAATACTTGAACTGTATTTTCATCTGCTTTATTATCATCCATGCCTCTGAACCATATGTCAAAACTGGTCTTACTAATGTTTTATATATATATATATATACTTATTACTGTGTGCCAAGTAATATGCTTGGCTTTAAAAATTTTGTTCAGCCTGTAATAGTTTCTATTAGCTATTATAATCCTCCTCCTGATTTCAAATTATATATTATTATTAACATTGATAAGTGTGTCCAAATATTTAAATTCATTGACTACTTCCAGTTTACAATTACCTATTATGCGATAATTACCAAAATTTATTTTCCTTCCTTTGTTATCATACATTTTGTTTTACTTTATTAACATCAAGTCCTAACGTCAAAGCTGCTTCTATTATTTCCAAAAAGGTCTCATTCATGGCTCTAGTGGTCCTTGATACTATGTTCATGCCATCTGTATATGCTAATAAATGAGTGGATCTATAAAATATTAAGCACTAGTGTTAATGCTTGTATCTCTTATCAATTTTTTCATGATTATATTAAAAAGGGTACTCGACAGCGCATCCCTTGTCTCAGTCTGTTCTGGCTAATAAAGGGATCTGAGATTATATCTCCTCTTGACTACGCACCTTGTCTGTATCATAAGTCAGTCAATTTAATAAGCTTATTAGGAATTTCCAATTCTTGCATTGCTGTATCAAGTTCTGTTCTAATAACTGAGTAATAGGCTGTTTTAAACTCTAAGAATAGGCAAAAAGTTTCTATGTTATGCTCTAGGGTTTTTTCTAACATTTACCTTATTGTAAAACACTGAATTAATTGTATATCTCCCATGATACTCTCATTAACAAACAAAACATTGGCTCTTTAACATGCATGTTGCAAAAAAATTCTTTTCTGCAGAACTAACTTTCACGATAAATTAATATGTTTTACAATTCTTATACAAACAAATTAACTTGCAGAAAGCATATTGAAAGTGTTAGTGCAGAGTATTTGATAGGTTCAAAATATTAAAATAACTAGCTGGTAAAAATGGGGTTGTTCTAAGAAAAGTTTAAATACAACCTACAACATGTACATTACACCCATATTAAAACACTTTGGTGAAGTACTTATAACTTTGACTTCAAACAGAAAAATCCTTTAACCCAAAACAACTCCAATTGAAGCTTTATCAAGCAATCAATCAAACAAACCATCCAACAAACCCATCATGACAGAACTTCAAATGCAAGCCATCATTACTTATCAGAAGTTAATAAGACTACCAGTTCTAAATGTTGCAACTTCCAAAATTCTACACATAATATTGTCGCGAACCCGTTATCTACGATAGCGCAGCTTGTGTAAACAAAGAGCTGGCAAATAAAGATAGCCGACATAAAGTACTTGCCAGCACAGATTAAGTTACGCTTCTAGAAGGTTCGGATTTCGTCTAGTGGCAGAACATTCAATGTCTTCAAGATTTAACTGTATTGGAACACCACAGTGAAGCGAAAAATTATTAATTTTTAGATGAGTCGTATTTATTACACATCTGCTTCACTTTCGTACCTATTTTGAGGACATGTTTCGCAAATCATCGTTTGCATCTACGGCTCTTATGCGACTAAAGCTAGATCCAGCGGTGTGGGTAATTCTGGGGTTGCTGCTGCCATCTGTTGATTTAGTGATGAACTTAAATGTGGGATTCTCTTCTGTCGGGATTTCAAAGTTCATGAGTGGTTTTTATGTTTTTCTATATATATCCTCTCCCATATGACGAGTTCACTATGTTTTTGTACGTATTTTAGTAATTCTGTGCTATCTTCAATTTCATGATTTTCAGACCAGAAATGAGCTGCTATTGCGGACTTATCAATATTTTTGTATCTTAAGTGCCTGAAGTGTTCTTTCTTTCTAGTGCCTATGTTTCTTTTTGTCCTCCCTATGTAAATTTTTTCACAGTCTTTACACTTAATCTTGTAAATGCCTGACTTTTCCTCTGGTTTTATCTTATCAGTATTATTACTGTGAAGTAGGTTTTTAATGTTGTGATTGTTTTTTGGTGCCAATGTTATATTGTATTTCTTGAATATTTTTTGGAACTTTTTTGTGGCCCAGGGGTGGTAAGTAAATTTAGCAAATCTAATTTCTTGTTTTATTGGTGTGAGAGCTGTGATCTGTTTTAATCTCTTTTGAAGTTTGAATGATTTTAGTTTTTTATCTACAAGGTTTTTTCCATATCCATTTTTAATTTCAGTTTTTAAGATTTGATGGTATTCGTTTTGATATTCTTGCTGGCTGAGAGGTAGATTTACTAATCTGTGTAAAGGGACTGTTGATGGTTGCATGTTTGTGTGGAATTGGGTTGAAACTATTTGCTTTGATGTAATTATCTGTGTGTGTTGCTTTTCTATGGATGCCAAATTCTAGTTTTTCATTGCTTTTTTTGATTTTAAGGTCTAAAAAAGGTAGAGTACAGTCCTCTTCAGTTTCCACTGTGAATTGTATGCTGGGTTCTTGCAGGTTGAGTAGTTTCAAAGCATCATCTATTAGTTTGTAGGGCACTATTGCAAAGATGTCGTCTACGTATCTGTACCATGTTTTAAACATATGAGGGAAGGCTTTAGTAATATGTGTTTCGAAAAAGCTCATGTATAGATTGGCCAAAAATGGTGATAGCGGGCTTCCCATAGCTAGTCCTGAAATTTGTTTATAATATTTTCCATCAAAGACAAAATAATTTTGATGTATACATATTTCAGTCATTGCCAAATATTCTTCTATTGCACTGGCATCTAGGTTTATAGAATTTAGCCATTTTTTCAGTTGAATCAAAAGTTTGTCTAATGGAATGCTAGGGAAGAGGGAGCGGACATCAAAGGATACTAAAGTGTCATGAGGTTTTAGTTTAAGATTTTGAATTTTTTCTACCAGGTCTAAAGAGTTTTTTATGCTCAGAGTATGGAATTGTGGAAAGGACTGAAATTTTTTGGATAGCCATTTTGCCAGAAGGTAAGTAGGAGTGTTTATATTATTTACAATGGGTCTCATGGGTATGTTGGGTTTGTGTATTTTAGGCAAACCATATAGTCTTGCAAGGGTAGGGTTGTCCGGTTTGATAGTTTTTTGTTCTGTAGTTGTTAAAATTTTACTATTAATGATGGTTTTTGTACATCTTTTATGCATCGGAAAAGTCAGGCATTTACAAGATTAAGTGTAAAGACTGTGAAAAAATTTACATAGGGAGGACAAAAAGAAACATAGGCACTAGAAAGAAAGAACACTTCGGGCACTTAAGATACAAAAATATTGATAAGTCCGCAATAGCAGCTCATTTCTGGTCTGAAAATCATGAAATTGAAGATAGCACAGAATTACTAAAATACATACAAAACCATAGTGAACTCGTCATATGGGAGAGGATATACATAGAAAAACATAAAAACCAACTAATGAACTTTGAAATCCCGCCAGAAGAGAATCCCACATTTAAGTTCATCGCTAAATCAACAGATGGCAGCAGCAACCCCAGAATTACCCACACCGCTGGATCAAGCTTTAGTCGCATAAGAGCCGTAGATGCAAACGATGATTTGCGAAACATGTCCTCAAAATAGGTACGAAAGTGAAGCAGATGTGTAATAAATACGACTCATCTAAAAATTAATAATTCAATGTCTTGTTTATTCCAGAAACATCTAGTAATTGTTACAGAACAGTCTCGAATTATCAATGAGATATTTAAGAAAGCGACGACTCGCCAAGAGTCAGGTGTGAACAGATGTTGTAAACAGGTGTTATCAGAATGCTGTTGTGCTCATCGACCTTGGTAGATCGTGATTGTGTATGTGATGTAATACTGCTACTGTGAGTTTATTTCTACACAAATAAAGAACGATTTGAATTTCTGCAAATTGGACTTTTAATTCTATGAACCCACAAAGTCACAATATGAAAACACAGATTGGATTTATACAGACAATCCTGAAACAGAAAAACTTGTTACAATATCCATCTGAAACAGAAAGTTTTCCCTCTTGTTAAAATCCAATTAATAATACTGTGGCTGACAACCACTTTTGAAACCATCAATACAATATATCCTCTCAGTGATGGGATTCATATCTATACTGATGGTTCTGCTATGGATTACAAAGAAGAAACTTGCATTTTGTCCATTCATTTTCTTTTATAAAAAACTGGGGAAATATACAACCAATTTTGATGGTGAAATTGATTATACATATATGAATATCACTTCAAAATTTATTTCCATGGTTATATAAATGCAAAGATGTAGTATTTCTGTCTGATTCTAAAGCTGCTCACCAATCTATTGGTTCTACTACTTGACCCACAATGAAGATCAAAGAAATACACAATATGATTAAACAAATGCAAAAGTCTTACACTGGATTCCTGCTCACTGTAGTGTTTTTGGAAATGAAATGGCTAATACTTTAGCAAAGAAAGGATCTAAAATTAATTTAGTGGTAAAACCAAATTTGCCTATGAATCAAAAGAATTGTTAAAAGAAACATAACTTCAAATTATAATCAACAGGTAACATTTCAAAAACAAGTCACAATGGAAAAAATTGTTGGATGATCCGCATGCACACACATACACACATAATTCTTATACTTGCACAGTCACTGTAACAGCATACCATGCTGAAAATATGTAATCCTTGTTTCACGTAAGCTTGCCCAGTATCTCTTACCGGTCACTTGACCTAATCACATCTCATTGGCTGCTATTGTGGTAAAGACAGTCGTGCAGTAAAAATTAGTTCGTTATTTAACATGGTGATATATCTTTATATGTTGGAAGAGAATTGTCAAATTTATATTTTCGTAACTGTTTTAATTAAATATATCACGCAACAGAGATGATTTATCTGAAATGCATGTTAATTCTTAAACGAAGTAAAGAGGAGGTTCCTTTGCTCTCAAGCACAAGACACGATAGCACGTGCTTCAGCGGTAGTGGTGACATATTTGTTTATATGACTTTTATCACTGACCTTGTTTTGAACTGGATTAGTCATATATCGCCATTTGAAGGTTGTTGTGCCTAGTGCGAAAGCTAAGTTATTTTATTGATCGTTGATTTCGCGTGTACTTATATGAATAATGGCAGAATCTACCGCCAGTTTTTCGCTGAAGTATTGCAAGGGTAAATCTTTACAAACAGGCGAAAAAAGGATTGTGTTGCATGTGTTTAATGCACTCATAGAGAAGAATCCGTCTTTGTCAGTGAGAGAAGTCGAACAGCTGTGCTCTGAAGTTACAGGTGTGAGTGTTAGATCCGTAGAAACATCGAGAAAACAGGAAAACTTGCCACTCCAGGCAAAAGCAGGAATAAACAAAAGCGCGTGCTCGGAGAGAATATGTGAAAAGTGCTGTGCGTCGTCATGTGTAGGTATAGTTTTTCTTTAGAAACGAACTCCCTAACATAAATAACATTTCGTTTGCTGTAAATGAGGATGCAGATTCACCAAATTTCAGCAGATTGCTTATATACCTGGGGTTTGTGAATGGAAAAAGAGGCAAGAAAAATGTGCTAAAAAACAGAGGCGATGTTGCTGTGTGGCGAAGATGTTATTTAAGGACAGTCAGACTGTACCGAGATACAAGTTGCAAAATATACTACCTTGATGAGACTTGGGAGAATGAAGAACACACGAAAAGTAAGGTATGGCGTGACACGACTTTTAAGACTGAAAGACAAGCATTTTTGAAAGCTATGTGTGCTGGTTTAAAATATCCAGTGGAAAAGGCTGAAGGCCTTTCATTATAAACTTGTTTCAGTTACATTGCTCAGTCATTCGGTTTCAACTTGCTCAGTTTCATTATAAACTTGTATTTTTGCATGCCTTCATATCCTTATTTTATGATTTTATTTTTATCTTCCCGGCAATTATTATGACGTTTCCTGCAGGTTTAAATGTGACGGAAAGGCACCGCCTATGGCCTATGGCACGAAAGCACTAGCCAATTAGGACGAGGGAGAAGGTAGTTTAACGCGGAGTGATACATGTCAGCGGGGCAAGGTTATATGAAACAGAGTATAGATTATATTTCCCACCAAATGTTTACAATCCTTATTACAATAAGATATAATAATTTGTGATAAACTGCACTTATCTGAGAAGTGAAGTTTGTCACTAATTATATGTTAATGTAATATTTGTATTGCTTCACTGTCATTAGCTTAGTTTTTATATATAATTTTTTATCATTTCTCTGTCAGAGCTGCAACCACTAGTTTCAAATCTTCCTGAGACTCACATAAACAAACAGGCTTGATCCCCTTAAATTCTGCTGTTATGCATCGTTTTGAGGCAAAGGATGCATAGCATCATTAAATGATGTATTTTTAGCTATTTTTTTAAAATGTGGAACATCTTATTTTTTGAGTTAGATACTTTGGATTACAAATATTAAGATTTATAAGCATGTAATTTAGTTTTTGTATTGTTCCTGAATTACGTGTTTTAACTGTGACACACTCTTTTATACCAGGGCATATGCTAGAAAATTCATCATCTTCAAAAAAGGATATAGCCAAGTAAATTCTGGAAAGGTGCAAATGTTAGCACACTCAAAGTAAGAACTCTATTAATGAACTTTTTGAAGCTCTGTAACAGTGAATACAAGTTTCATTACCTAAAAATTATTGGACACATTTACTTTCTTTATTGTAAATTAACAGAACATATTTTGGAAGCATTTGCTTCTATAACCAACTTTAGTTCGACTTGTCTTTGGTGTCTTCTCCCTGGTCCTAGAAAATGGTGTGGTAAATTTGGTATAAACATCTGAAGGCAGGATTTCAAAGTCTGTAATTCTGTTCTTATATGTTTGGATAAGAATCTTCTTCAACAAGTTCTAGAACGTGGTTCACTTCTTTAATAGTTTTGAGTTTGTATCTATTTTGTGCTGGGTCTACCAAAACTGTGCTGTGATGGCTGATTTGCCTGTCTGTTTATATTTCAGGTTCTGGATGTGCTCTTTGATACGGATGTTTATGCTATGTTTGGTCTTACTAAGTGAGTTTAAGGGCCTGTCGACAGCCAGGTCAATTGGGCTTGTGGTCTTACCAACTACCTATCTATCCCACTATAAGCAGTTAATCTTGTAGATTTGTAGTTTTGAGGCTTTCGGTATTCAGTCTTGGGAGGTGTTCTCAACAGGTTCTTCAGGCTGAGCTTATTCTCCACAACTAGGATTATAAAATAAAACCTGAAGCTCTCCTGGCGACGAATATGCTCGTCGTTCTCGGGAAGCAAGAAAGGTGAAAAGACGATTAGAAATTGACATTTCGGAAGTGTGCATCTCTCCCATCATCAGGATATTTATTAAATGTTATAACCACAAATGAAACACTGGATATAACACAAATAAAAACAAAGACAAAACACTATCAAAATTTGCATTACTGAACAAAAGACTGTTTTCAGTAAATTAAATCCCAGGTCGGGAGATAGCGTGAGTATAGAAAATTAATTGGGTCAAAGAAATGTAACTACTTAACTTGATTATCAAGCTGTATTGATCTGTGCTTCTTAAGTCGACAGATTTCTAATTTTAAGGCCGGTTTCCAAGAGGAGCTGAACTGAAATCCAGCATCACGATTAAGCGTACTTTTCTTGGAGGAAATGGCCAAAGTGTCCTTAATTCTCTGCTCCCAGTAACTGTTGTATTTTGCCTAGATGGTTGTCTCCCGAAAGTTGGCTCTATGGTTGTTATCAAGCAATGCTCTGCCAGCCCAGACTTCTCAGGTTGCACTAAACGAATGCTCCACTCATGTTCATTTATTCTGGTAGCGATGGTACTTCCAGTTTGTCCTATATACGGTGTCCCACATTCACAGTGAATGCAGTACACTCCAGGAACTTGGAAGTCCAGTTTGTCTTTCACTGGTCTCAACAGATGTTTAATCTTGTAGGTAGCTTGTAGATGATCCTGATGTTGTACTTGGCGAGAATTCTGTTACAGAATTCCACTACAGCCTGCATCCCATTTACCGGCAACCTATCCAGCAGAATCAGCAGAATCTGCATCTCCTGACCTGGCATTTAATTTACTGAAAACAGTCTTTTGTTCAGTAATGCAAATTTTGACAGTGTTTTGTCTATGTTTATATTTATGTTATATCCACGGATTCATTTGTGGTTATAACATTTAATAAATATCCTGATGATGGGAGAGATGCACACTCCCAAAACATCAATTTCTAATTGTCTTTTCACCTGGCTTGCTTCCCGAGGACTTGAACTAGGGTTATGTTATGTTCGGAGAAAATCTTTTGAGACCTGTCAGCAAAAATGGGTGGAATGTGAATTTCATTTTATTTTTATTTTCCAAGAGTATTACCATTCAGGAATTGTTGATTTCTTTTTTTTTTTTTTTTTTTTTTTTTTCCTTTTAAATTTTTTCTTGGTTATCAATTTTGCATTAAATCTATTGGTGTCATTTCAGTATTTGCTGATATTCTTTATGATATTCAATTTTGCTCAGAGGAAAGTTAATTGATCAGTGCACCAAACTGTTGAAATTGCATGTTGCCCGCCTCGGTAGCGTAGATGGTAGCACGTCGGCCTCACCTTCAACAGGTCCTGAGTTTGAATCTCGGCCAGGGTAAGTTACCTGGATAAGGTTTTTTTCCGAGATTTTCCCTTATCCTTAAAAGACGAATGTCAGCTAGCTGTAAGCTCATTGGACTCTGGACACATTTGAGCATCATTTCACCCATTTCACTCACCGTCTGATATTACTTAACGTTGGAGGACGTAAAATTACCACAAAAAATATTGCATGTTGGTATGGTTCGAGTTAAAATATTAAATTTGACATAGTTGTCTTTGCAAATAGGCTTTCTGTACATACTAAAGGAAAGTTTCTTTCATTTCTCATTTTAATAGTCTTTAAAAGTCATTTTAAAAATGTTGCATGGTTTCATCCGCACCTTTCTATGATAGCAGCAGACAGCAAACAAGCGCCCAGGGCGTAGATAGGCAAAACACTGTGCAGCTGGTTGACAGATTTTTGGATATCTTGGTCATTTAAACAATATTTTATGGCCTATATAATCAAATGCTTTGCTAGAAACACAATACTGTCCACCCAATACAAAAAGTAAGGCAGAGGAAGAGGGAATGTGTAATCACTTTTGCTGTCTGTTTATTTATGCTTGCCTTCTGGATATTATAAGGATGCTAGTGAGGTGGCGGAGGAAACCGGAGATCCCAGAGAAAACCCGCCCCAGCGCCGTGTTGTCCACCACAAATCTCACTTTGCGGTTGCTTGGGATCGAACCCAGGCCACCTTGGTGAGAGCCAAGTGGTCTAACCACTGAGCCACAGCGCGACCAACTAATTATTATAGACCAATTCACACAAACTTCTGTTCAAAAGTCTGAAAACATAATGAGCTATAAACTGATATGCTTCCCAAATATAATCTTCTTAATTCTTTACAGCACAACACTTTATCAACTACTACTGCAATAGCTAAATTTTACCTTGATATACTTCAGGGTTTGATAAGCATAAGAAAACTGGATAAGGATAGTAATTTTCTTGGATTTATTCAAAGCTCTTGGTATTGCAGCACATGATAAATTACTGGATAGGTTACAGAAATATGGTATCCAGCCAAAATTCTTATAACTCATTAAATCTTATCTGTTAAACCATAAACAATGCACAGAAATCTACATTACCAACAACATCACATGACAAAATCCACAATTTCAATCAATAAAGGTTGGTGCTTTTACTCCAGATAAATGAACTTCTTAAATCCTCAAATTATAAAATGATATGCAGATGATATCTCAGTGATATTTACAAAGATATAAAAGTCTAGAGAATTTAGAATCACAAAAGCACAAGATATGTGTGATTACTTTCAAAATCACTATACTTAAAGCTAAATATACAATATATATATATATATATATATATATATATAATCATGTTCCAGCACTGAAATATAGGTTTAATCAAGGGTTAAATGTAAAAATACATTATAAAAATAGTGAGCAAATTAAGAAAATAAAATTTCTAGGTGTAACTATAGATGAGAATATAACATTCAGACATCATACTGAATATGCACATTTTTATTTATATATATTAAGAAATTTAAAAAAGAATAGCTAAATTTACACTGAGTTTACTGTGGAATAATTCACCCTCATCTTCAATATGGAATTGAGATCTCAAACAACATAGGCATTGCAACTGTGAACTGGGTACTCATATTACACAAAAAATGTTTAAGATGTACTTATAATCAAAATAGTAGAGAACTGTGTAAACAAATCTCTCTACAGTTAGCTGTTGCATCACTTCAAGCATATAAAATAATTTTATTTGTTGTAAGTCAGTGTATAGATTAACAATAGCCACATATATAATAATAGAACACTAAACAATTGCTACAGAGATAATGTAAATAAAAGAACCACAGAAAAGGATACCCTCAAAATGGGTAGGATATCATACAACAGACCACCAAAAAGTATTAAAATCTTAAGAAGCAAAGAATATTAGAAGAAATTAAGCACATTCCTAACTCAGAAGTGCTTGTATATTTGGGATGAATATTCCATAACAATGATTGAAACTTGTCAGCATATAAAGATTATGATTTTCTTTTTCTTGAAAAAGTTGCATACTTAAACATATTAGGTAAGGTTAGCTCTATATAGTTTTAAGAACATGGTTTTATATAATAATCACGATAATTGTAACAATAAATAATAATAATAATAATCTTTACTAGCCTATACACTTATTTACAAGTCTCAAGCCTTGTCAAAAAAGAAACCAAAAAAGCATTAGTTTTATTTACAATTCATCAATTCTATACAAACATTTCTCAATTATGTACCTTTTAAGTTTAATCTGGAAATTGTTACCACTCAATGTTTTTAAATGCTTTGGTAGCTTATACAAAATTTTGCTGATTATGAGGGGATACATGCATAAGACAGTTTGTCTTAAATTTAGTATTACTGACAGAGGAAACAATGAAAGTAATCCTGAAGTAAAATTAAATAATAAATTAATTTCATACAAAAGTGAAACAAACTTTTTAGGCTTATGGATACAGGATAACTTAAAATGGAAAACTCATACAAGTCATCTACTAACCAAATTAAGCAGAAATATATATGCTCTAAGAATATTAAGTCAAAATGTCAGCCTTTGTGTACTTTTAATGTCCTATTATGCACATATACATTCTATAATTAAATATGGAATAATATTTTGGGGAAATTCATCAGAAGCCAAAGATGTATTTATCAAACAAAAACAAGCCATTCGAATTACAGGCAACGAAAGAATGCTATGTTCATATAAGCCACTGTTCAAAAAGCTTTGCATACTTCCTTTGGCCTGTGTTTACATACTGGAGACAGCTTTATTTGTAAGAAGAAATAGATTTAACTTTCAAAACAACTGATGTGTTCATATGCATTACGTGAGGCATATTAAGGATATACACGTAACCTCAATTAGAACTACACTGTTTAAGAATGGAGTACTGCATTCCTGTACAATAGTTTATAATTCCCTTCCTAATGACATCAAAAGCATAGATAACCACAACGTGTTTAAAATTAGAACAAGGGCTTTCTTGCAGCAGCACTGCTTTTAACAAATCCAGATATTCATAAAACATGAATTTACTTAGCTTGTTCATTTCTCTCATTTATAATTATATCTAATTTGTGTTACATTATAATTGACTGTAGGTTAGGTATATTTGATGTTTAACTTTGTAATATTACATGTAAATTTACTGACACATCCTATATCAAGGTACTATGTACTGATTTGTTTTTAAAGGATGAATAAATTTGAATTTGAAGATGAACGCTTTGGTTTTAAAGTTATTTTTCGGTTGTTGAATTTTAAATAGTTATATAAGTATTATATATTGCAGACCAGTAAGAACTAAATGATGCAAGCATGGCTGATATGCATTTATAGTGTATTACGTGCATTTTCATTCCTTAAACCGAGATTGTTCGTGTCACTTGTTGTCACTCGATCACTCCAGTTACACTTTTTCTAACAAGAGGAGTTTCTTAATAGCATCTTTATTTTAATACCTATCATTAAATTAAAATACAAGTTGCATGAACAATATTGTAACTATGTTTAAACTATGAGCCAAAGCTATATTTATAAAATTATGTGCCTCAAGGAACATTAAAGAAGGCTGACATTTCTTCAGAATTTGCTTGAGGACATTTTCAACAATCTACTACATGAATAACAACACTGAGCCATTGTCTCTAATTCATGATTTGTACACAGTGCAATTACATTATTAGTAAAGAATAATGTCCAACAATCAAGGATTGTCTTTGCATTCTTTGCTGTATCTTTTACACCTATAAGCTGAGTTATAATATTCTGAACCATTTTGTTCCATCTTTTACCACATACATTTTGTGGTTTGCTAGTTTTAGAGCCGAGTCGCTGTGAGATTGTTCTATTGCTAGTGTTCAGATTGAGTATTAGATTTAGAGTGTAGACCGTCTATGTGTCTATCATCTGCTCTTCCTCAAACCACATAGGAAGCTGTTCTTCTTAAGACATGTTGCTAACCGAAAAGAACAAGCACTATGAAAGCAATTGTATAAAGTTAGAAGAAATTATGAAAAAAAAAACACAGAAACGTAATACTTTATGGTACTGCAGTCTCCATATTTACAAATGAGCATAACAGTGCTTCAGAATAAACTCTATGTGTTGACAAAAATCAACAACACTCTGCAACGAAGAAATAAATTAGAGCAATATATTGTCAACAGTTAGATTTTATCTCGGGTTAAACTGCCTTTCCTCTGCATTTACTTTTTTATTACGTATAAAACTAAAACGCGTATTTAATTAAGTTAATGAATTTATTTTAGACAATGCTCTCCCAAACTTGATGCCAGCCTGATCTATAAAGTGTGTATGCACTTTCTTAAGTTAAAGTATAACTCACAAATAGAATATATACTTTATGAAATAATTGAAACGTGCATATCAAACCATTCACAGCAAAGTATGTATAACACTGTCAAAGAACTTTCATTAAAGCAAAAACATGACATAACCTCCAACACAAAATATCAACCAAATCGCATGAGTTTGTGTAATTATGTTTCTAGTATCCTTTGTTACCCCTGAGGAACATATACACGGTTAAAATACAGCTAAACTTACCTAATATTCCGATTAATATATAGTTATGTTGTTTCCACCATTCACCTGTTGTACATCCCTCTATTTATTAAACAAGCAGAAAAAACAAACTTCAGGAAGTGCTGCTCTCGTGTTAACAAACGGCAACGTGAAGTAAGCGCAATGTAGTGTTACCAACGAAATTACATTGAATCTCATGCTACAGAATGAGCAATATTCCGCTAGTATTACACTGCAAATATGTGAAGGGGGATATGCAGTGGGTGCCTAAAATGGTTTAAAAGTCGTCATTAAACTGTGCGTCACTGTAAGAAGATTCTATCGTCACTGTAGCACATCTTGAAAAATTGTACATGGATTTTCCTAATTTATTTAGAAGCTCATCAATTTTTGAGTATGAGATACAGCAATTGCCTTTGTTTGTTTTGGATGTCAATTTTTACCCTTTAGAGGTTTCTCAGTGTTTGAGGCTTCAGTTTATTCCTTTCTTTTTTAAATTTAATGTCAAACATCATGGAATAAAATATTTCCACATCAGCGTTTTCATGTGGCAACACAAGTAATAGTTTAGTCAATTTTGAAATATTCGAGAGGACAATTCCCTTCAAAACGTATTTCTCTTACTGTGCACCAGGACACTGATTCATTCAACTTTTCTATAATATAAAATTGGTGTCATAAACGAAACGTACTAAAACGTACTATTTACTTAAAAAGTCAAAAGTATATTATAAATTGCAATGGGCACCTCTAGTGCCCTGATTGTGAGCATCATGCTACGTATGGTTATCGAAGCTTGTATAAACTTGTTGATAACTTAATACCCATCGAGTATTGCTCCACAGAGTGTTGAGGCGTATTAACCTTCAGGTAACCAGCGCTGTGATAGTCTCTAATCGGGTCGATTAGAAGAGTGAAATATTAGTAAGTTGATCGCACAAATAGAGCGACTGGAAGCTGTTTGTGTTTATGCGTCATTCCATGTCAAAACGAACAAGTCTGAGACATGACCTTTTTGTATTTTCTCCATTTTTTTTTTTTTTTTTTTTTTTTACGAAACACCTAGAGGAGATTAAATAACAGTCTATTTTGTTTTTGGTGTGGCACGATTATTTAGAGCTTTACTAAATATTATATTTTCCGTATATTCACCTGCTATATTCTATGAAAATCGTTATAACAACGATTATATGACTAATGAAATGTTAGTGTTTGAGACATTATGAAGTAAAAATATTGTAGTTTAATATGCTATTTTTTAGGTTCGGTGAAAACAAAAAATGTGCACCATTTAGGGGGGGGGGTAAGTTTGTCAAAATGTGTTTAATTAGCAACTTTTTACTTCACAAAAACGGAAAAAAATATC